>JAAGEH010000135.1:2429487-2575540 GCA_011751065.1 Lasiurus cinereus
GATGGGGAGGGCAATAAGGGGAAAAATAATAAATAAATAAATTTTAAAAAATTAAATTAAATTTAATTTAATTTAAAAAAATAAAGAACATAGGCTTTAAAAATAAATATTTTCCATACATTAAAAAAAAAGAAAGAAAGAAAGAAAAGATTAAAATGTTGGTGGTTCTTTATGGGTGGTGGAACTAAAGCTTTTATTTTTTCAACTTTTCCCTAATTTCTCAATTTTCTATCATCAGCATGTATGCTGTTTTTTTAATAGAATAAAATTAACTCTACTTAGTATAACAGCATGAGAATGTAGACTAGATCCCAAGAACTTTATTGACTATAATTCACTCTGAAATTCACTAAATCAAATATAGTTCAGCAATAACATCATTAATGAAGCCCTGAACATTTGTTGAGTGCTTCACATTTAATATCCTATAAATGCCAGGCACTGCAGGAAAATGGAGATGAACATGCCAAACCTCCACTCTCCTGAAGCTTTTCATCTGCCTAGAGCAGTGGTTGGCAAACTCATTAGTTAACAGAGCGGCAAACCGTGGCTCTCAAGCAGCATGTGGCTCTTGAGCCATGATTTGCCGACCATTGGCCTAGAGCATGGAGACAAAGTAGGAAGAAATTTCACAGTGACAGACTTCAACATCATCTGAAGATTGGGACAGAAGACGTGCACAGTTCACCGTTAAGGCTGGGCTCCAGCCCCTTTGTTTCTGGCTTGCAATAGTCATCTAACTAGTGTTTCTGTCCCTAATCTTACTGCCTAAAGCCATTCCCCACCTGCCTCCCACTTTCACTTATTTTAAAAATATGTACTTGGTGCTTAATATGTGCCAAGTTCTCTTCAAAGCCCTGGGCTGTAACAAAATAAAATCACTTCCCTTGGGAAGCTTACATTCAAGTGAGGTGACAGTCAACTCTTTCTAAGCAACTTCCAAAATAAATAAGCAATGCATGTAATATGTTGGAGGTGGTACGTGCTGTGAAGGACAAGAGAATGGGGAAGGAGGGTAGAGAGTGCTGGGAGTAGAAGGGGCAGTAGACACAGCAATTTAAAATAGATGGTTGAGAGAAAGGGGCATTTGAGCCAAGCCTGGAAGGATAGGAGGGAGTGAGCTATGTGGATATCTGGGAGCACACTGTTTTAGGGAGAGAGCACAGCAAGTGCAAAGGCTCTGGGGCATGAGTGTCCTTGAGATGGGTGAGGAATAACAAGGATGCAGCGTCAGCCAGGAAGAGAGAGGGACGGAGGACATGAGGTGAGAGAAGTGGGGGCAGGGAGGCAGCTTGTGTAAGGTTGTGTGGGACACGGTGAGAACATGGGTTTTATTTTGAGTCAGGACGACACCCAGAGGGCACTGAGGAGGCCAGCTAGGTGAGGCACATGCGCCAGCAGAACTAAAATTATAAAGGCATGCTCCATTTATCGGTTAACCCATACCTTCTTATTTACTGTTATCTATAGAGAAGAAGCAGGACTTTCTGAACAGTGTAACTGTTTGACTATTGTTAAAAAACAAAAACTCACCAATGACCTTTCTTCCTTGCTTTCCCTTTATAAAAATAGCTATTATGTTTTATAAAGACTATATAAATATATATGTGTATGTATAATGAAAGAGAGAGAACCACCTGAAATCACAGTGCCCTGCTCCCCACTCTATCTTTATGAAAGCTTAATATGCAAGTGTCCCCTCAGGAATTCGATTGGGAGACCAGGAGTCACTATGATGTGTGCTGACCACCACGGGGCAATGTGGAACGAAGGAAGACCCTGGCTGATAGCCAGCAGCTGGAAAAAGGAGATGTCAGCCAGCAGCCGGAAGACATATCAGCCCTGATAAGGACCCTACCCATGCACAAATTTCGTGCACCAGGCCACCACCACTGCCCCTACATAACTCAAAATTCATGAGGCTCAGATCAAGGCTACCCAAGATCTGACTCCAGCCTCCCTTCTCATGCTTCTCCCTTTTCCATCTTCCTCCACTTCTTAGTACCCTTGCCAAAAATATACATTATAGGTGTACTGGTTAATAATGTGGATATTTTTCAATAGAAAAACATGTTGATATATATGTGATTTGAGATGTATGCTATTTTGTTGTATTGACAACAAGCTTCAAAATTTATGTCCAATTTGCTGAAGGTGTTAAGATCATAGATATTTTTACCTTAAAAATGTCAAATTTTGTGTCAAAAAAAGTGCATTTGTGGTAAGTTATAATTCATTGTTTTATTTTGAATACTTCAGGAAGCTTATGTTGAACTTGCTCTATCTCAAGATACTTGTGAACACTGGTGTAAGTGCTTTAAAAGTGATGATTTCAATGTGAAAGACAGAGAATGTCAGGTCAACTAAAAAAGTTTGAAGACCAACAATTACAAGTATTACTGGATGAAGATGCATGTCAAACTCAAAAACAACTTGCAGAAAAATTAAACATTGCTCAGCAAACAATTTCCAATCATTTACAAACAATGAAAAGATTTTAAAGGAAGAAAAATGGGTGCCACATCAATTGAACGAAAGACAAATGGAAAACCGAAATGTCATCAGTAAAAATGTTGCTATACTAGCACGAAAGAAAGTATTTTTTGCATTGAATTGTGACTGGTGATGAAAAGTGGATTTATTTTGAGAAATCCAAATGCACAATATCATGGATTGATCCAGATCAATCATCAACATCGACTACAAGGCCAAATCACTTCGAAAAGAAGACAATGCTCTGCGTATGATGGGATCAGGAATGTGTGGTGTATTATGAGCTTCTAAAACCAGATGAAACTGTTAATACTGATCAATACCAACAACAAATAATCAATTTGAACCACGCTTTGATCATGAAATGACCAGAATGTTCCAAAAGACACAGCAAAGTAATTTTGCTTCATGATGACGCACCATCACACACTTCAAAACCAGTTAAAGAAAAATTAAAAGATCTTGCCTGGGAAGTATTAACCCACCCGCTGTATTCACCAGACCTTGCTCCTTTGGATTACCACTTGTTCCATTTGATGGAACACCCACTTTCTGAGCAGCACTTTAAAACATATGAAGAAGTGGAAAATTGGGTCTTTGAATGGTTTGTCTCAAAACAAGAAAAGTTCTATTGGAACAGTATCGACAAATTACCTGAAAGATGGAGAAATGTTTAGCTAGCAGTGGAGAATACTTTGAATAAAGCCCTTTTGATGTTTCTCTTGAAACTGTCATGTTTTCTTTGATTACAAAACCCATTATTAATAACTGGTACACTTAGTACACTTCACACAATCAACTTTCCTATTTCCCAACCATATCACTCTCTTCTACAAAGCTCTGTGGCCTTACACAGTTCTCTCCAACAGACCCTCCTTTCCTTCCTCTCTACCTAGAAAGCTCCTACTCACTCTTTGAAACCTAGCTTTAACATTACTTTCTTTGAAAAGCCTCAGCCAGAGCTTCCCAGCTGCTCCCCACATTCTCATACACCTTCACGCATCCTCCACTGGAGCACTAACAACATTCTGTTGTAATTGGTGTGTTTTTCTGACACTCGCCAAGCCCTGTGAGGGACAGTCCCTCGTATCTGATTTATTGCCAGTGCCTAGCATAAACCAGCTACTCAGTAAATGTACTCCAGCGAATGAGTGGCAGGGTGCAGGCATGCAATGCTCTCCCCTGCAGAGGACTCCCTATGCCTCCACCGCTCAGGCTACCCCAAGACCACAGGACTGGAAAAAGAGTTTAGAAAATGGAAAAGCATATGATCATCATGTTCTAGAGATAGAGAACTGGGAGACCAACTGGTCGTGGGTTTTAAAAGGCAACAAGTGAACTAATCACTCTCTTACTGGCATCCGCTCCATAAACACTTTGCAGTGGACATCTGTTGTTCTTGGCTTCCCAGCTTCCTTCCTCCTTCTTTCAGTAGCAAAGACACATTACATTCAGCTGCCTCCTGGGGTGGCTTCAGCTTTTCCCTTCTCTTTGGGAAATATCTCTCCTTCCAAATACAGGAACAATCCCTACCCCAGGGGTCCTGTCTGTTCTGTGAAAATGTCCCCAACCATAGTTGCTGGTTGAGCCATGAGTGAGCTCCTGAACCAAGGTGTACTCATCCAATTTCCTCTCCTCAAACTGTGAAACTTAAACTGTCACAGTGACTGGAGCTGTTGAACGTGGGTCACATTCACAACAGCACCTTCCGTGAGAGACTAAACAGTACATCCAGGAGTCCACTTTTATTGCTTCTAATAAAAAAAAAAAACTCTTTCTACAACACAAGTACACAAATAAAATTGAGCAGAGGTAAGTGCGTGCCATCCCTTAAAGAAAACGTTTTCTGGAAATGCAAAGAAGGGAGCTGTCGTAACCAGTTGGAGGACAGGGTAAGGTGCCTGGAGAAGGTGGCTTCAGAGCTGGGGAGGGTTTGACACCTGAAGAAGTGGGAGCATATTCCAGGGGGCAGACAGCAGGACGATGGTCAGTTGGGCTGGAAAAGAGGGAGCAGTGAGAGGGAAAGCAGGAGAGATGGTCAGGACCTTAATCTTAGAAGCTTTGAAAGCCAGAGTCAGGTTTATGCTGAAAGTTCTGCGATGCTATTGAAAGAGGACAGGGAAGGGCAACAGAGGTGGAGGCTAGTGGGGCTGAAAGACTGTTGCCTCGCAGCACCTGACACCAAGGAACCCAGTCCTGAGGTGGGATCTCGGCGCATCTCCCTGTGGAAGAGCTCTGGGGGAGACATTCACACCTTCTTCCTTCTGGCCTGGGTGGGAAAGGGCTTTGGAAGAGCCAGGAAGTGAGAAAGGGGAGCCACCAGAAGCCTGATTAGATCCAAAACCTACATTTCTGTCCTCCCCCTCCAATCCCAACTCCCTGGAGGCATTCCTGGTTCTTGCTCTCTAAGACACTTACAAAGTAGACAGGAAGTGGGATTTCAGATGCTGTGTTCATTAAAATCCTAGTTGATTTATCACTCTGCTGGTCAGAGAAATGGGATGACAAAACTATGGATTTATCAGTATCTGCGTATTTGTCCCTGTGAGCCTCTGTTTGTGGATATGGACTCGTCGGGGCGTCTGTCTGTATTATCTGTATGCCCAAGTCTGGGTGCCTGGGTGTGAGTCTGTGTATCTCTCAGACATGGGTGTGTGTGTGTTTATAGGCCTTGTATCAGATAAACCTGATTACAAACAGATGGGATGGGGTTTGAGCGTGGGCTGTACTTAGTGACTCAATTCCAGAGAAAAGAGTGGAGGAAAAAGGTAGCTTTGCAGTGGAGAAACCTGGCACCACCTTAGCCAAGCGATCAAACTGAATCTCGCCACTTGATAAGCTTTGTTGATAGCACGTGCTCCTGATGCAATGTGCTGAGGACACTTTGCTTCTAAGGCATTATTTCCCAAAATACACAACCTCGGTCTCATCATGGAAAAGACATCAGGGACCCAAACTGAGGGACATTCTACAAGATACATGATCTGGACTCCTCAAGGTCTCCAGGGCCATCAAAAACAAGGGAGGAATGAGGCACTGTCCTAGGCCAGAGGATATGACTGAATGTAATAGGACACCCACGATGGAATCCTGAAAGAGAAAAGGACATTCATGAAAAAGTAGTGGCATCTGAATAACCCCTGGCATTTAGTTAATAGTGACAGACTGGTGCTGGTTCCTTGGTTGTGACAAATGTCCCTTGCTGATATAAGAAGTGAACAATCAAGGGAACTGGGTGTGGGGTGAGGGGTTTGGGGAGTGGGGTAACACTCTGTGCTACATTTGAAACTTTCTATAAATCTTAACACTATTTTCAAATTTTAAAAATGTTTCTTTAAAAAAAAATAGAGAAACTGGGACTCAAAGCTATCGGACATTGAAATTGGGACTCAATCATTTTTCTTTTGCTTTGATGGGTTTATTTCTAGCCTACAGGGGTAAGATGTTTTTAAAGACAAGAATCAGGGGGTCGGGGGAAGCAAATGCAGAGGCAAAGAAGCAATGAACAGACTGTCATGCTACAGTGGGAAGGCAGGGGAGGTTGGGGGGAGGGACCTATAGGAGATCAACCGAAGGACTTGTATGCATGTGCGTGTAGGCATAGACAGTGGATACAAAGCAATGGGGGAGGGTTGGCGTGGGGGGGATGGATGAGGGCATGTACTGGGGGTTGGGGAGGGCAATAGGGGAAAAAATAAATAAATAAATTTTTTTAAAAAGATATATATGGAAAAGAAAATGTAGACATAATGTACGTCATGAGAAGGCGGCATAAGACTGTGGTGGGAGACTTACTTCTCCCTTAATATCCATTATTTCTCTCTCTGCCCCCCTTGACTTTTAACTGAGTTCATAATTGTGCATATTAAGAATACATTTCCTAAGCTTCCTTTGCAAAAAAAAAAAAAAAAATAGAGGGTTTGGGGGAAGAGGTGGAATCTGGAGGATAGGCCTGATGATGTCTCATTGCATTCCCCCAGAAAGAATTTCACTTCGTTTGCTTCTTTCCCAGTCAGAAGCACAGGCTGAGATGGACTATCTCTCTGACTTTGTGTCACGTGCCTCGTGGATGGAAGACCTAGAGAAACCAATCTCCAGTGGATGAGTAGGAGGGACCTGGCTATGGAGCAGAAGGAGAAGCTTCCTCAAAGGACCTGAAAGTGCCTGGCTGGCATGGCTCAGTGTTTGAGAGTTGGCCCATAAACCAGGAAGTCATGTTCAATCCCCATCATGGCACATGCCCTGGTTGTGGACTCGATCTCTAGTGAGGGGGCATGCAAGAGGTAACTGATCAATGATTTTCTCTCATCATTGATGTTTTATCTCTCCCTCTTCCTTCCTCTCTGAAATTAATTTAAATATATATTAATCTGAAAGTGGTGAAAGGGGAGGGCCGCAGGTGGGCCAAGGGATAGAAGTTGTTCTCTCGGGAGAAGGAAACATGGCAAGCCTAGCTGGGTTTGTCTTCCAGTCGGCCCATTAGCTGCCCGGGAGCCCACCAGTGGCTGACCGCCAGGCAAAGTCTCTTAGACCCACACCTTCTGTGCTTAGCTGCCTCGGAGAGGCCTCCCTCTGGCAGAGTCAGGTCTTCACATTGGCTCATGATAACCCAGCTTTTTCTTCATTACATGAACAGGCCTTGAACCAGAGCTTCCTTGGGACGGAAACAGTCCATGGTGTAAGGGCCTTGAGCCCACGAGGAGGTTCGGCAGACCAAGGCTTCCCATCAGTGTGCGGGGGTAGAAAGAGCTGGCTGTGCTCCCCATAATCTGTGACCACAGGCGGCCTGCTGCTGCTACTGCTGCTACTGCCATTTATGTTTTCCTGTTTCTCAAATTTTTATTGAAATAACATATGTAAATAACAGTTAGTAAATCATAATATTGAGTTGCAGCTCAATGAATTTTCATGAGGTCAACATACCCGTGTATCCAGGAGCCAGACAAAGAAACAGAATAGTGCCAGATCCCAGAAGTCTCCCTGTGCCACCAACTGGTCACTCCCCAACCAGGACAACCAGTATCCTGACTTTTGACAGGATACCTTTGTCTTTTGAGTAAGTTTCTTAACTTCTCTGAATCTCAATATATCCATCTATAAAACAGAGTAACTGAACTTTCCATACCAGGTTGACGGAATAATTAAATGGTGAATGTGAAGGGCCTAGAATAATACCTGGCACAAAGGAGACACTCAAAAATCTTAATTCTTTTTGCTGCCCTTTCCCATATATAATAAGTTAGCACCTATGATAATAACTATAATAAGGCTAGCATGTATTTAGCACACTCCACGTGGTGGGAACTGTGCTAAGTGCTTCACATGGATTATTTTATTTACTTCTCAGGACAACTTTCTGAGCTAGGTCCCCATTGTTTATCCCCATTTTTACAGATGAGGAAGCTGAGATGCAGAGAAGTAAAACTGCCAGGTACAAAGTAGTAGCCCTGAGATTGGAACCCTGGCCTCACTGACTTGAGTTTGCTCTTCACCTCTATGCTTTGCTGCTTCCCTCTCTGTCCACCCCCAAAAAAAAGAAAAAATAGAGGGGCAGAGAGCAAGATGAGGCTGCCTTAATACATGGAGACAGGAATGACCATTTCCAAGCAAGCACTTCAGGGCAGCTTACGAGCAACAGTAAGATGAAGGGAATCTGTGAGCCCCTGACCCTGTCTAAAATGCCATATGGCCCTAGCTGGTTTTCTCAGTAGTTAGAACATGGACCCATTGACTGAAGGGTCTTGGGTTCAATTCTCATCAAGGGCACAGACGTCAGTTGCAGTCTCGATCCCTGACCCCAGTCAGGGCACATGTGGGAGAAACATCTCACACTGATGGTTCTCTCTGTCTCTCCTCCTCCCTTCCACTCTCTCAAAAAAAAAAAAAAAAAAGGAAAAAATATCCTTGGGTGAGGATTAACAAAACAAAACAAAAAATGGCGGGCAGACCAGGATCAGGGCCCCCAGAAATGTAATTACTATTTTCAGGCCACACCCACTCCTGGCTGTCCAGTGGCAGGAACCACTTCCAGGGTGACAGCCTCCAAAATGAAGACAGATGGTGGACACCGGTGGGGAAAGAGGAATCTGGTTTTCTTTAAGAATGAGCTTGAAATAACTTCTCTTTAGAGATCATTTAAACAGATGCCTTCTCCTCCCCAAGTAGGAACTAAAGACAGAGGAAACTAAACCAAGCCATTAAGTAAAGTCATGGATCCCTGCCTCCTCTCAACCATACTCTGTGGCCCGGCTCCTGCCAACAAGGCACATCCCACTCAGGTCCAAGGCCAACTCTGCCCAAGATCCTGGAGGACATTAGGGACTTTGGCCCACCAGTAGGTGGAAGGCACAGTAGATTGGCCGTTCAAGGCAGCCCATCCACCTGACTTCTCCCCGCATATTTTGCACCCAAACTGCCCAAGTTACAGCTAAACCACTAAGATAATAATATAGTCGTGGTTAGCTATGTTTTTTAAAAAAATGGAGAATAGGATGAAAAGGGAAAGTAGACAAAAGCCACCAATAATAATAACAAAGTTTTATTGGACTCTTATAGCGCCCCCAAGGCTATGCACTCATCATGAAATATTTTATTCTCACAGTAAGCTGATTAAGTGCACACTGTTATTGGCTCCATTTTACAGATGAAAATATGGAGGTACAGGAGACTTACGTGACTGAGGAGAGCCAGCACTCCATGCAAACAGCCTGCTTCCAAAGACTGTGCACCTACCGACCACACCACCGAGTTTCTCCACCGGTCTCGCTCCTCCAGCAGACTGGGAGATAGCCTCAATGACAAACACTGTCTGATTTATCTCAGCATCACCAGCACTCAGCATGGAGTCTGACACATAGTAGGCAGCAATAAATATTTAATCGAATCAAGTAAACCAAAGACTGCCTGGGAAACATCAAACATCGTGTGAGCCTTGCTCCGGCAGCTGCAAGTGTTTTCTGAACTTGCAGTGTTACTCAAGATGAGCATGACTGCCCTGGCCTGGCACATAGGAATCCCCTGAACTCATTCCCTCCTCTGTTCTGGAACTAGATTTCAGGATTTTCAGATTCTGCCTTTGGCTGGGATCTTAGGCAACATATAGGTGAGTTCCCTGCACTGTGGTAAAAGTATGAGAGATGGGCAAGTAACTAGATCCACAAAAGATAACAATAAAATTTTTGTTTTAAATAGAAATACTTGAAGCAGGTATCAGTAGAACCAGAGGTGCCTTTTATACAAGTAACTAAAGGCCCGGTATATGAAATTCATGTATTGAGGGCAGGGGTGTCTCTCAGCTCTGCCTGCACCCTCTCCAATCTGGGACCCCTCAGGAGATGTCCAACTGCTGGTTTAGGCCTGATCCCACAGCCTAAAACAGCAGTCAGACATCCCTTTCATAATCCGGCACTGCTGGCTCCCAACTGCTTGCCTGCCTGCCTGCCTGCCTGCCTGATCGCCCCCTAACCATTACCCTGCATGATCGACACCTAACTGCTCTTCTGTCAGCCCTATTGCCCCTAACTGCCTTCCCCTGCTGGGCCAGTAACTCCCAAATGCCCTCCCCTGACGGCCTGTCACCCCTAACTGCCCTCCTCTGCTGGCCTAGTTGCTCCTAACTGCCCTCCTGTGCTGGCCTGATCACTCACAACTATCATCCCATGCCAGCCATCTTGTGCCAACCATCTTGTGGCAGCCATCTTTAACCTCATGGGGACAGCCATCTTGTGCAAAGGTGTGAGGGTCAATTTGCATGTTACCTCTTTATTATATAGGATTTTCTAAACATCCCTATACTCCACTAAAGCAATGCTGTGGCTGGGCAGAGCTTGTACCCTTAGCAACTATAGTCCCAACTCTCAGAACTCAGAAATAAACAGTTTTCCAGTGAGGTGTGGTATATTTCCTCAAGCCCAGGGGAAGAGGCTGAAGGGAGATCCGAGCTCTTCGGGGAAGTGTCTGTCCCCACATGATACAGTAACGGACATACGATATTCTCAACCAGTTCAACCAGGCTTAAAACATTAAGCAGTGTCTCTGAGTCAATCCCTGATGCACCTGATTTCACGCAGCACGTCTGATGCTAATCGTGTGCCAGGCCTGGTGCTGGTGATTGTTGCCTGCCATCGGAAAGCTCATCTGGTCCCAGAGAAGAGATGTAACCCAATCTCACCCTCATCCCAAAACAATAGCCAGACGTCTCAAGTATTTCTGGGAGTCCCTAGAGTTGATCAGTTGATCTCACGTATACCCACCCCCCTCATCCCCTTCACACACACACCAAAAAAAAAAAAATGGCCAGTTCAGGCAGCCACAAGATGGCATTGGACAACTGTCATCCTTTCTTCCTTCAGCACCTCACACCGGGTATCACTCTAGTTGCCAGGTCCTGCCAGGCCTGCCCTGCATAACCATCTTGCCTTCTCGGCAGTGCCATGCTGTCTGGTCTCCACTAGACATCTCTGGCTGTCACAGTCACCATTTCACTTACATACACATTTAGGCAGCAATAGATATTAGAATAACCATCTCTGACAGGCAGTGCTATGTGTACTCATGATTTATTGAAACTATTTAAATTAAGCTGCCTCTATCTTCTCCCTTCCTCTCTGAAATAAATTTTTTTTTTAAGAAAGAAGAAGCCCATCTGGTCTGGCTCAGTGGTTGAGCATCAACCCATGAACCCCAAGGTCAAAGTTTGATCCCCAGTCAGAACACATGCCCGCGTTGCAGATTTGATCCCCAGTGTGGGATGTGCAGGAGGCAGCCAATCAATGATTCTTTCTCATCATTGATGTTTCCATCTCTCTTTCCTCCCTTCCTCTCTGAAATCAATAAAATTCTATTTTTTTAAAAAGAAAGCTGTATCCTCAGAGCTTAGTTACTTACAAGTCAGAGATACAGAAAAAAATTCTAGAAAGATGGCAGTGAAGGCAACATAGATATTTAATCTCTCCAAATCCCCACATAAGAACTGACAGAACCATTAGCTAACACTATCCAAAACCTATGGATGATATTTTACAATAAAACTAGATGGTCAAATAGCCCCACAAACCTCAAAATACAGGCAGGTGGGGACAGGCGTCTTACAGCTGCAAGGCCTGCCTGGTATCCTCTGTAGGAGAGGAAGAAGAGGGAAGCAAGAAGGTGGCATCTGATGAATGTGAGAAAGGAGGACCCCAAAGCAACCACCAGGTATTGACCGGGAAGCACAGGAGGACAATTTGAGAACAGTAACTGAAACTCAGAGGAGGGCAGCCTCTCCGATGTCGGGTGAAAGCAAGACATCCTCTCAAAGCCGATCCAACTCTACAACCAAGTACCACCCTGGGAAGAAACTTCTGGGGTTAGAATGGCAAATGAGCAGGACAGGGATGGCAGGCAGGAAGGATGCTCAGGTCCTCGGTGAGAGGGGCAGGGGGAAAAAAAAAAGCAGCGCTGGAACTCTCGGAAGGCAAGCACCGTATTTTTGCATCCTACGCAAAAACAAAAGATGATGAAGCTCTGTGCATGTAGAGAAGCTGTCCTGAACCCTGCCTCCCTCTGAATGCTGGCGGTGATTGCATTGACGCTGGAGAATAATTATGCCAGAATAATTAAAAAGATAAAATCAGCAGGACCCAGATACTGACTCATATGGATAATGAATAACTGGAAATAAAGATGTGATGCAGATTTTTTGTTGTTGTTTTTGTTTTTTGTTTTTTGTTTTACTTGAGTTGCTGAGTGGATTAGAAGAAACAAGTTTGGAAAACAGGAAGATGAGTTTGGTTCGAGTTCCACAGATTAAGTCTAATGGAACTACTGTCTCCTCTTTTGAGGATGTCCAGTCCCTCTCACAGACTGGGTCTCCCCCCAAAATCTGCATTCCCCCAACTTCCAGGCATTCCCAGCATCCTTGAAGAATGTGCAGCCTTCATGCTTTCACAATTCCCACCCTGAATATTCATTCATTCATTCATTCATTCATTTCAGTAAATACTTCCTTAGTGCCTACTAAGTCCCCAAACCTGTTCTAGATGCTTGGAATATATTACAAACAAATAAGTACAAAACCCCTGCCCCTATAAAGGATACCTTATAGCAAGGGAAAACAGACTATAATAAATATAACAGTGTATAGTATGTTACAAGCCAATAACTTCTATTAGAAAGTAGAATCAGGACCCAGGCTGGCATGGCTCAGTAGTTGAGCACTGATCTATGAATTAGGAGGTCCATGGTTCCATTCTCGGTCAGGCCACATGCCTGGGTTGCAGGCTGGATCCCCTGTGCTGGGATATGCAGGAAGCAGCCGATCAATGATTCTCCCTCATCATTGATGTTTCTATCTTTCGCTCCATCTCCTTTCCTCTCTGAAATCAATAAAAATATTTTTTTTAAATGTAGAGTCAGAACTTATATGCATAACCCATGACACAAAATAGTGAAGGTTTGGGAGAGAGGTTAGGAGTGGGGTGGAGGGGTCAATGGGAGCAAAAGGAGGACAGCTGTAATACTTTCAACAATAACGTTCCTTTTTTAAAGAGTCAGAATAAGTGGGAAAAAGATTGTCCACGTGGGAAGCAGGAAGGTAATGGTCACTTTAAATAAGTGGTCAGGGTGGAGCCTTTGGGAATGTAAGACTTAAGTAAACATGGTTAGAGACTCAACTAAGCTGAAATATGGACACGGACATTGCAGGCAGAGGGAACAGAAGGCAGAGGCCCTCGGTGGGAGTGCACCTGGTTTGTTCGGGAAACACTATGGAGATAAGTGGGCTAGAGTGCCGAGAGCAAGGGAGAGGTGAGAGGACGTGCACTTGGAGAAGGGACTCAGGCTAGGAAGCCACTGCAAGCACGCTGGGTTCCACGCTAAACACACAGGAGAGTTTTTTCCGAGTCATCTGATGTCACCAGATGGCATCTGGGGCCACCTGACATCTCTCTTCAACCCAGCCTGGAAGGCTCTCTGGCGAAGGGCTGGATAGAAACAACACAGGTTGTTTTAGAGTGCCTTAACCCCTGATGCAGTGAAGTATAAACTGTTTACTAAACAGTTAACTTGAGCACAATTATTTATGCAACAAGCTATAAATAATTTATAGTGTGGTTAGGGCATTAAGTTCAGCCCCTCCTCACGAAGGCACTGAAGCCCCAGCCAGTTGTGACTAAAAGAAATGTCACTTTTCTCAGTTTGTTCAAGTCGCCCGGTGCTGTCATTACCCTGCTTCTGATCCACCTCCGAACCCCTCACTGAGCTGCCTCAGTGTGGGCCTCTATGTATCGGGGCCTCGATGCAAGGAGCAGACCATTCTCCGGGCCAAACTCCGGGTTCACACTTTAAGTGCAGAGCCTCTCCAGGGTCTGGTGTTGGACAGCTCACAGCTGCTGATCCATCTGTGCAGCACTGGAGCCAGAGAACCAAGGAGGAGGCTTTCTCTCCTTCAGTGGATTCTGCAAAAAGCCTCCTGCATCCACCTGTTACCCTGGGGTTGGCCTCTTTCCATCTTTGATCCCATGTTCTCTGCCATCTCCTGCACTGACCCTCTGCTCCATGCTGTTTCCTGATTGTTCCCCAGAAATCCCCAATCTAACACCGTAGTGGGTTGATCCCACATTTCTGCTATCCCCAGGAATGGTGGGGAAGGGGCGGTGGGACTCTCCGTATACCAGGAGTAAATTTGTGAATGGGGCATGGATAATGTCACTTTGCCCTATTCATATCTCCAGGTTGTGGCCTTCCATCAATCTACAGTAGGGTTTGAAGGTTAAGGAAGAGGTTTGACCACTCTGAAAACCCATTCAAAAAAATCTAGCTCATTTCCAAGCTTGCTATAAAGCAAATGCTGCTGAGTTCTTTTCTGTATGCCAGGCACATATCAAGTGATTGCATATACAAAATCTACTTTGTATTCACAGCAAGATTTTTTATTATCCTCATTTTATAGAGAAGGAAAAGAACAGAGGCTCAGAGAGGTGCCTCCGGCTAATCAATGGCAGAGCCCAGACTTCAATCCAGGTCTGCCTGGCTCCAAAGCCCTGGCCGCCTCCGCAGTCTGTCCGGCACCGTGAGACAGCAGGCTGTTATTTGTTTCAGAAAGTTAAGAAACATGGAGTTTAGTTCAGGTAACTTTCCAGCCCAATGAGCTAGTGGGTGCATTTGACAACCGCCTCCACTGGATGACTCAGAGCTCATCATCTCACGCTGTCGAACACTGGCATTTCAGATGCCCTCAGAGAGCGCGGGGGCGCTCTGAACATTTCCTGGCCTCTATTAGCTCAGCAGCAACTCATTTTCAACATCTAAAAAGGATACACTTGTGCGTTGCCAATGTGCGTATGAGAGTCAGCATGACGATGCTAGCAGCAAGGACACCTGAGGCGAAAGCAGCATCTGGTCCCTCTCCCGCTTCTACCCCTTGCTTACTGTGTTCTACAGGATGTTTGCCCTCTCTAAGCCCCAGTCCCTGACCTGCCTTCTCCCTCATTTCCAACCACTGTGCCAGCCACAGTTTCAGACCCTCTGCTGTCACTTCCAGCCTCCAGGCTTTGCATATACAGACCCCCCTCTCTCCATCTCCTCTTCACCTTGCTGATGCCTGTGCAGCCTCGAAATCCCAGCCTAAATGTCTCCTCATTTAGGTTTCTCTGGCTCCTAGATGAACGTATGTCCCATGCTCCACACATGTCTGCAATATGCTGTCTTTCCCCCATCAAGAGACCAGTTTCAAGTGCTTAACTCCTTGTTTACTATCTGCTGTGCCCACTAGACTACAAGCAAAGGAGGGCTTGTATCTGCTATGTCCTTCCTACATGCTACCTTTAGCACTATAGATGCTCGATGTCTATTTATAAAACTGAATTCAGGATCAAATGGGAAGGACAAGTATCTTCACAGTTGTACTGTCTCATTGTACTGTGTGAGGGTCAAGGAAAAGAAATCCATAATCATTACTGCTAACATTTACTGAGGCTGGGCCCTGTGCCAGCTATCATGTGGTCAGCTTCATGTGTATTATCTCATTTAGCTTTTACAATGACTCTGGGGGAGAGGGGGGGCGCGCTTGTAGTATCTCACTTTTACAGATGAGGAAACTGAAGCTTGGAGATTACCTAGCTTGTGAGTGGCCACATTTGGCTCTGAACCAAGCCCATCGGGCTCTGGACCCCATGTCCTTAATGTCACTCCAAGTGCTCTGTCCAATTGGCATGTTAGTACTGCCAGGTGACATTATAACTGCATTCTCACAGGCACTAAGTCAGCCTCAACTGCCCTCAACCTTCATGGCTAAACATGGGGTCTGGTGTATAAACTAAAAGGGTTTGGCTTTGTCTTTCCCATTCTGCTCTTCTCCTTACTTTAAGGAGAATTCATTTGCTGAAGTGAAACGTTTAGGAGAAGTCACAGATCTAATATATTGTACCTGATACCTCCATGTGGTTCTAGAAAATGTAGGTGAGATTACAGAAGCCACCACTAGAGGGTGACCAAGAGTCAGCCTACCCAGCCTGCAGGGCTGCAGAGCCTCATCAGCCTCCATGCCCCATCACTGGGACCCCTCTCCTCTACACATGCTGGCTCTATCCCCAAGCCTTAGGCCCTGACCAAGGGTCCTCTACCCCCAATTGTGGGGAGACTCCTTCGTACTGAGCTGCAATGGCTGGGCTGCTCTCCAGAAGGGCCCCCAGACCCAGTGAGAAAGACTGTTAATTACCCCCATTTACAGACCTGGAGACTTTCGTCAGGAGAGGTCACATGGTGAGTAAGTGGTGGGGCCACCACTCAAACTCAGTCTCTAGAGTCCAGTGTCTCTGCTCTTATCAACTGACCGCCACAGGGCCAAGGACCACCACAAAGCTGTGAGCAGGAGCCCAGGATCCTGGCAAACAAGGCCTGACTTCGCCTGGGAATGTGTACACAGAGGAAATGACATTTGCCCGGTTCTTACAGGAGGGGAGTTGGCCACGATGACAAGGACAAAACGATTTCCACATAAATGTGAAAAGGCCTTGAGGTATAAAAATAGCAATACCACAAGAACTCTCATTGGACTCAAGCAAACGTCGGGGGCTCATGAGGGAGGGGCCAGGAAGAGGCCTAGAGGGAAAAACAGGGACCTGTGGATCATAGACCTTGACATGATTTGGAATTTGAATGTAATCCTGAAGGCAGTTTGGAGCCATGAAAAAAACATCTTAGAGCAGAGCAGTGACATAACTATGCAGAGTTAGCAGAAAATGAAAAATGAACCGGAGCAGATAGGAAAATAGCCTGCTGGGAGATGATGGTTATAAAACAAGGAAAGGACAGAAGCCGGAACGAGGGCAGTGACATGGGATAGGAGGGCCATGAGAAAACGTGAGGGTGAGCAGAAGGAAAGAGTCAGGCACCCTTTGGTTTCTACTCTGGGTGAAGGCACTACCCTGGCTGAGACAGGAAGCTCACCAGGGAGGAGCTGGGGCTTCATTTTGGTTGGTTTCAGGGTGAGGCACTATGACAAGTGGGATATACGAGGTCACAGCAGAAGGGGCCAGGCCCTGCAGAGAGGTCCATCAAAGAGGCCCTAAACTTCCCCGGAGAAGGAGGGGACCAGGCTTGGTGAGCCCCGCATGACCCCACCACTCGCCAGTCCACTCCCAGACTCAGTCACCATGCCGCCACATAATGAGCTGCTCTTCTCAATTTGAGAGTCTAGGGATTGCGGCTCATTAAGGTTTGGCCCGTGTTAGTACTGAGCATCCCGTAATTGTATAGCTTGCCTGACTCTGTCATTAGCTTTCTGGTCCTCTGGGTTCCACCTCTTCCATTGCATTTGTTGATTAACCCTAATATATAAAGTCTGGTTAAAGTGGGCAGCTCCTGCTGTGCAGTGGGGGCTGCTTGCTGTCCCTGCACCTCGCAACTCCCAGTGGCTCAATTGTCTGAAGCAATGAACTTCAAGGTGCCATCTCCCTGTGCATGAAATCTTTCCTTTGCAACTACAGTCGACTGCTCTGATTACTCACACAGAGGAAGGAAACTGAAAATTGAGGTCAAAGCAGATGGACTGGCAATGAATCACATTCCCTTCGTGGAGCCGTAGGGTCTCCAGCCAAAGAGCTGGAAGGGCCAGGGGCCAGGAGCGTGGTTGAATTTCCTCTGTCTCCACGGTGAACTAGAATCTGAGCCTGATGCTATAAACATTGCCCCTGTGCCTGGGAGCAGGGAGGGCATCCCACAGGGGGGCTCACAGGAGCCCTGCACGTTCTCAGTAGAACCCCTGAGATAAGCAAATGCCTAATCCCCCAATAGCCCCACTCCTCGCTCTCGGATGGCAGCTTTCCTGGAGCATCTGGAAGGAGGTGACCAAGCCTCAAAACCTGAGCTTTCTAGAGTCTGGCAGATCTAAACACAAATCCAGATGTAACCACAATCATCTCCACATACCAGCTACTGGTCGGATGCATTTTTTTTTAAGCAGGATTTATTCAGGGTGGAGTTGGTGTAAGAGAAGGGAGTGGCATCGTACCAGACCAAGAAATTGCAGTATGCAACAATGGGCTCCCTAAAATATTTCTCAAGTCAGAGGAAGCAGAGAGGATTATCAACAATAGAGTATCTCTGTGTATCAAGCATTCTCTCTTGTATCCCTTATAGCTGTTACATGGTTGGAGATTACCATCCCATTTTACAGATTTAGAAACTGAGGCTTAGAAACATATAAGTTGTTCAAAACTCACTTCCAATAGTGATAATAAAAGTAAAGTTATTGAACGCTTATTACATTCTAGGCACTGTGTTGAGGGCTTGATTCAATCTTAATTATTCACTTAACCTTCAAAACAATTCCATAGGTCTCGCATAACTGAGATTTGGTAGGTTAAATAATTTAACCAAGGACATGCGGTGGATAAGTCAGAAATAAGAACATAGGAGGTCTTGCCCTAACTGGTTTGGCTCAGTGGATAGAGCATCAGCCTGCGGACTCAAGGATCCCAGGTTCAATTCTGGTCAAGGGCATGTACCTTGGTTTTGGGTACATCCCCAGTAGGGGATGTGCAGGAGGCAGTCAATCAATGATTCTCTCTCATCATTGATGTTTCTAACTCTCTATCCCTCTCCCTTCCTCTCTGTAAAAAGAAAATCAATAAAATATATTTTTTTAAAAAAGAACCTAGGAGGTCTAAGATCAGAGCTTGCTCTTGACTATCATACTAGGCTCTCTGATTTCTTTAGCAATTTAGGTGCTATTCTCATGCTCCAATCCACGGTCAGAGCTCTTTCTACTATGCTAAACTACCCTATGTGAGATATCAATGCCCTTCTAAAGCTTGTGATCTTTTAGACCGGCGGTCACCAACCTTTCGGACCTCATGGGCCACCCACCAGTGGTCCACGGACCACCAGGTGGCAACCGCTGATGTAGACTATAGTATATCTAGTCATTTTTCAAATCCTTGTCTCATTTCTTTCTGGGAAAGAATTGTTAATACATTATTTCAAGTCAAGACAAAATTTGTCAGATGCCTGTGGCCCCATCCACATCTGACAAGTTTGTGCCAGAAGTACTGCCAGAGCAGGAAGCCAGTAAGACCATGCACACAAGGTGGGAAGTAACCCTCTCAGGACTCCAGCTGCAAAGAGTTCTCCCACCCCCTTACCGGCCTTGCTCTGCCTCTGCTTCTGTCCTTAGATTGCCACTTCATTCATCAAATCCCATCACTGAGGGAAGATAATAGTGCCTCATCCTTCAGATGCCAAAGAGAACACTATCTTCCAGTTCAACAGATCCATACTGGCCCCCAAACCCCCTGCCAGCTGCTGGTACTAGTTCATCATCCCCTGCTAATCCTGCTGGTCGGGCATCCAGTGTTCCCCAAATGCTGGCGGTCAATAGTTTATGGAAAGCTATGCCTACATTCTTGTTGGCTTGTTTTAGTCTTTTTTTCACTTAAAATGGACTTCAATTGTTCCTTCAAAATCTGGAGTTTGGATATCTCTGACATACTCTATTCCACCTACTGTGTGAAGTGGTGAATTCTCTGTAAGGGAACACTCTACTATGCTTAGAACACTTTGTATTGGCCCCTAACCCTTACTAGGCATCCCAATGTGTCAGGTGTTGGGCTACCTTGCTGGGATTACAGAGGGAAGATGATGAAAACATGTTCTCCAAGAAGGCAGGACCTTGTAATGCAAATGACATGTTCCCTCCACCAAACACAGCACCTGGTGCACGATAGGCACTGGATACTACTTACTGAATGAATGACTGTAAATAAGCAGCTGCGGCTCACTGTCCTTCACATGGCATTTAGAGGTAAGCACTACAAATTTTGGAAGCACAGAGAATGGAGGCTTAGCCCATGCTAGACTCTGAGAAAGCTCCCAGGCCAGCACTGAAAGATCCCTCAAGTTCACCAGCGGAAGAAGCAGAGGGCTCCAACAGAAGAAATAAACAGCATGTGCAAATGAATGACATCAGACCACACATTGAGAAAATGGCAAGTTGCTAAGTATAGTCAGAGGGGTGAAGATGAAGTCAAAAGCAAGGACTTCAAATCACGAAGCGTGTGGGAGTGCTGGGATTTATAGATTTATCTGTTTTGTATCCCATCAAAGTAGGGCAACCTATTCCTTCCCAAAGAACACTTCTCCTGAATATATCAAAAGCTTCCATAAAACCTGAACTGGACACAGCTTCAGAATCTGGAAGGGACTCCCAAGCTGGTAGGTCTTATAACTTCCATGCCAGCTACAAGGCAAACCCTAGACCTCTGTGCATGTCATAGGAAGGAATAGAAGACCTCGTTTTTGTCAATGGGATTGCTTCCCCAGCCCTGAGCACTGAAGAGGGATTTTTTTTTTCTTTTTCCAGAAAAGGGAACAGACTATCCAAAACTCACAGACTTTTAGAATAATAAAGGCTGAAAGGGTCCCTGGGGAAATTTGTCTCCTCCTCATCCTCACACAGAGAAGCTAAGGGAGTGGAGAGGTTGGGGGGGAGGGAAAGGAGGGGAGGGATTTACTTGATGACACATAGCAGGTAAATAAAAAGCATGGCCAGGAAGGAAGGGAGGGAGGGAGGGAAGGAGTCTTTGCCTCTTAGCCTCTGCTCCCCACTGCATTCTATTCTTCAGCAACAGACTGCATAATAAAACTGCAGCTTTTTTTCCAGTGAATTTAAAACTAAAGACTGAAAATATTTTTGAATCACTATTCTTTAGAAGGAAAAAAATGTCTCTCCAGCTCTCTGACTCCATCAAGCAATTAAACCTTTGGCTTTCACTCAGAAAGAGTCTTTAAATTAATGAAGATAAAATGCTAGCTTACTCTTTCCCTGTAAGCAGCAGTTTTCTACCAAAAAAAAAAAAATGAGAACAGCTTGCTGGAAGTAGGGATATTTTGGAGAAAAAAACAAAATCCAAGCTAATTCTCACAGTCACCTGAGACCCCCCTCATTCATCAAACATTTATTAAACACTTATTCATTTAACTACTTACTGAGCTCCTACTGTGTATATTCTAATGTTCACAGGAACACAGAGATGAATCAGAAATGAATTTAGCCCTCAGGACATTTATCACTGAGTAGGAAAGATGATGTTTACATAAATCATTATTGTACTACCTGGGGCCTGGCCTAAAATTCTTAGCCCAAACTCATTCGCATGAATGAAAGAAATGGTGTCTGTTACAGATCATTGCTAATGACAATTGCTCTGGGGCTTGGACACAGAGCTTCTAGGACTTACTGGAGGCTGGTGGGAGAATGAGCTTTAAGAAACAGCCCAGAGAAGGCAGGACTCCGCAATGGGCAGGAGGAAGCCTGAAGAGCATTTTGCAGCTCTCGTCCCTTCTCTGGGCCTCAGTTTCCCCATCTTGTCATGAGGGGATGACATAGATGAGCTCTGAGGCATGTCCAGCAACAATGTTCCATGCTTCTATGATCCCAGTTCCCAGCACTGTATTGCATTTAAATCTAACCTCTCTTCTTAAAAATAACTGTTGAATCACTATCCCTCTGCCTTCACCAGGTCACACCCTTCGCTTCTGTGAATTTCTTTTGGGAGATGTCAAGAAGGGAGGGAATTTGATTCTAACTTTGATTGGCCTTTCTGTTGGTTTAAAACAACAGAAAAATATCTAATTACCCCGTTGACAATTACAGTCTCCACATTTCACCGCAGGCCCAGAAGTCAGCCCAGCAGCAGAAAACCAGCCACAGACCAGGGGCACACACATGCAAGCCATTATCTACTTGGAGACAGGCTGGCCTGGGATGGTCCCCACTGGCTCAGGAAGCTGGAGGGCTCCTCGCCAGCAGGCCAGCGGTGACCCAGCAGTTGTACTCTCCCATCCTGGCTCATCTCACACAGTGAGGGGTCCTGAATGAAAGAATCAGGTTGTATACTTGCTACAGATCCAGGCTTCATCCGGTCAAGAGATAAGTCAGTGAGTTCCATAGGAAGGGATCGTGCCCTATTTGGTTAACAAGATAAGCAACGCACGAGGCATGTGATCTGCACTTAATGCATTACTGGTATTTATAGAAAAAATTTAGTTGAAGGCTAATGAATAAACAAGTAGCTGAATAAAGGAGTGAACAATTTGCTTGTGTAATGCTCTCAGGAATACTGTGGAAAAGACAGACTGGATCGAGGATGGGCCAGTGCTCAGTCTCAAGCTCCCTCTGGGAGCATGTATCAAGCTCTGCTCCTTCTCAGCTCTGTCCTTGGCAAGTCACTTCACCGCTTCAAGCCTCAGTTTCTCATGAGGTGAATGTTGTATATGTCGCTCTGATTTCTCTTTAAGAAAGGACTTGTCTCTAGCTGCTGGGAATATCATTAGCAGCCTCCAGCTAGACACATAGCAGCCACAGTCTCCTGCTTTCCAGAGAGCTGATCTCCTGCCCAATTCACTGCCATTCATAAATCCTTGACTCTCCAGCGAGGTATTTGGACCTGAGCTGGCAAGGGTTTCCACTACTGAGGGATGGAGGGAGGGATAGTTTCTGTCATCAGGACAGCTGGTGAAGTGAGGGTTGTGCACTGCCAAGCACCCTGCACCCTTGAGAGACCTTCCTTCTTGAACCCCAGTACTTACACAAACTTTTAAAGTAACGATCACTGCCACCTTGTTATAGAAGATGAAACTGGTACTTACATGGCTTTAGGGCCAGCCAAGGGCACACAGCTGGTAGGAAGCAAAGCTGGGAGTTGAGCCCAAGTCCAATTTCAAGGCCTATAAGCTGTCGCCACGTAGGCCCACATTAAAGTTTCCAAGAGCAGGGTTTTGTGCTTTGGCTTCATTATTTTATTGCTTTTAAATATGAAAGTTTCCCAGGAGATTCAGATACAGTCAGAGTTATAAAGCCTGTCGTCCCCTCCTAACATCCATGTCAGTTCAGCATAGGATCCCAAGCCCTGGCCAGGGATGCTGTTGCTCCTCACATCTACTCTCACCCAGGAGCCTGCACCTAGAAAAGCCCCTTTGATGTTATCTACACTAATGAAAGCATTAGATGCAAATTGGCCATACCTTCATGACACCCACCAGCCAATCAAGAGTGAGTACGCAAAGTTACCCAACAAAGATGGCAGGTTAATTTGCATGCTCAGGCGCCGAGTAGCCGGGGGCAGGGCAGGACGCTTGTGTTCCACAGTGCTCCAGCCACTCCAGGCCTCTGGGCAGCGTGCGAAGGTGGAAAGGCAGTGCTAGCAGCCAGGGAAAGGAAGGCCCATTCTTGCACGAATCTTCATGCATCAGGCTTCTAGTTTACTTATAAGGGTCTCAAAAACCAAAAGCCTGACGCATATGATTCACGCAGGCTGCTGGATGGTCCCACACAACTTCGCAGCATTTGTTTATTTTGTATATTGAGGTGAACACTGGCACCACAGAGTGAAATTGAGTTTCAGTGGAATGCAACAGAAAGAAGCCAATTATCTAACATGAATTATTTATCTGGGCACAATAATCATGATGTTGTTCCCCATGACAGACGCCTCCATAATTTGGAACAAGAGGAAAGAAGAAGTGGCTGCACTGTCTGCCCCCAATGCAGTCTCAGATTCAATGAATTATCCCTCCTACATCCTGTAAATACACATGAGTCTGCTCTGAGTGTGGCCTATGCATCTGCCCCCAGAACATATATAATTGATATGTTGGTAGGCACAGGGATTGTATTCTTCCAATGTTCTGGGGAAGCCTGACAATTCTAGGCTGTGACTATATTAGAGGAAATACCATCTTCTCTTTGCAGCCCACCCTCTAAGGATGAAGACATTCTAAAAAAGCATTTTCTCAGGTTGCAATGCTTGTGGCCAGCCAGAACTCATGAAGTCATCTTAGTTCAGAGTTCTCCTGTCAAGGTATTTGCTATATAATATCAACTAGAAGCCCTATCCTGCCTCCAAAAGTATACAGTATCCCCCCCCCTTCTCTGTGGGGATACATTCCAAGGCCCCCAGTGACTGCCTGAAACCATGAATAATAACACCAAACCCTAGGCATATTGTTTTTTCCCCCTATGCATACATACCTATGGTAAAGCTTAATTTATAATTTAGACACAGTAAGAGATTAATAACAATAACTAATAATAAAATAGAACAATATACTGTAATGAAAGTTATGTGAATGTGGTCTCTCAAAATACCTTATTGACCTGTATTCACCCTTTCCTTGGTGATGTGAGATGATAAAATGCCTTTGTGATTAGATGAAATGAGGTGAACGAATGACGGAGGTATTGACATGGCCATAGGCTAATACTAAACTTCTGATGATATGTAACAAGCACTGTATGGCCTCTCTTTGGCAGGTTGAAATTGCCAGCGTCACTACTCTTTCACTTTAAAATAACTTTTAAAGTGACTATTAAAATAAGTTGCTGGAACATAAGCACCACAGGAGGCAATCTGATAACTGAGACAGCTTCTTAGTGACTAATAGGCAAGTAGCGTCTCCAGCCAGGACAAAGGGATGACTCATGTCCCAGGCGAGACTGAGGAAGACAGCACAAGATTTAATCATGATACTCGGAGCATCACACAATTTAAAACTTATGAATTGTTTATTTCTGAAACTTTCCATTTAATATTTTCAGATCTCAGAAGACCCCGGGTAAATGAAATCTAATTTCTAAATCATTTTTTGTGTGATTTAATTTCCTTTTATCCTTATAACTTCTGGGGAGGTTGGAAGTGGGAAAGAGATATCAGTAGTTCCCAGAAGCTTGGAAGGGCGCCAGGAGCTGATCTACCTTGGGCCACGTGCCCTACTCTGGGGAGCTATTCCTCTTTGGAAGAAGTTGACATTGATGGAGCAGCTCCCATGTCAGGCAGGTGCTTTATGCAAATTATCCTAAACTCTCATAACAACCCGATGATGTAAGCATAAATATCTCCCTTTCATCGATGAAGAAACTAAAGCCCAAGGTTATAGCCAATAAGTAACAGAACCAAGAATCGAGTTGAGACTCTCCCAACTCCTAATCACTGTCCTAACTGCCCTGTGAGTTCAGCTTCCTCACCCCCCACACAAGCTCTGATCTGACCATCCCGGGACCCAGGAGGCTCTGTGGAGGTGTCCCAAAGTATTACTGTCAGACCTGCTACCGCCCATCTGGCTCCATAGGTATGGACCTCCCACCTGGTTGGCACTGGAGCTGTAAGACTAAGTGTCTGCTTCATCTACATCAGTTCCACTTTCTCCTGGCTTACAATATTAGGCTGCTGAGTGTCTGTGGTTGCTTATTTTCTCAGAGAGATCACTTGCTAAGAGAGGTCAGAGGAGGGATTTCTGGAAGAACTCCCCAAGTTCACCTACATGAAGAGCCACAGAGGCACTCATTAAACCATAGCTCCCCTGGTGTAGCTCTCTCTGTATGAAGGACACTCATTTATATTAACTCATTTAATCCACACATCAACCCTATGAAGTAGTACTTTATCTCCCCATTTGACACATGAGGGAACAGAGATGCTCAGAAGGCACCTCTGGGGCCATGAGTCTCTCCTTTCCCCAACTTCATCATCTGGGCTTTACCTGTTCAGTGCATTCCTCCCTCCCTCACCCCCCTTGCCCCTCTACTGCCCAACTCAGTGCAATGGTCATTTCCTAAGGACCAGCTCTGAGCTCACTTCTCTCTCTGGTGCTCTGGGGAAAGAGAAGATACTTAAAGGTAGACTGACCCTTCAAAGAGGCTCAGAGAGGACCTTCACGAACCCTGAGGGCCTCCACTGACTCCAGCCTCCAGGCCTAGGAAGGTTCAAGAACCTTCTCTGGGATCCCCTATCTTAGCAATACACTCCACTTGATTCTTTGCTTCACTGTCTGCCTGGATCTTAGACTGTAGCTCCCTGGGAGATAGGATGTGCCTGACTCCTCCATGCCCTAGGGCCCAGTTCCATGCATATTTGCTGAGTGAACCTGGCATCCCCAACACCTTGTTCTAAGCTTCCTCCCCAGGATGGTGCATGGAGAGGACACCACCTGCTGTCTTGGGACCCAGGTCTGACCCTGAGAGTCAGTGGTGGGACTTACCGCTGACCGGGGAGGGTGATGGAGTCCACCTGGCGGCCTCCAGGCAGCGCCATCATGTTGATCCCGATCTGCAGCAAAGCCTGCCCGCAGCGGTCGGGACCCTGGAAAGAGGAGGGAAGATGGGGTCAATGAGGGCCCCGACAGAGGAGACACAATCACTTTCTCTCCCAGATCCTGGCCACAAAGAGTCAAGACAGGTGTGGAGGAAAAAAACTCTAGCTCTCCTCTGCTTTTTGAACCAGTTTATGCTCTGCTGTCCTCACACAAGTAGTACAAGACTCTGGTCTTGGTTCTAAGTCCCTAGCCCACTATGAACTTCCGCAATCTTTTATCCCATTGTCAAATATGTGCCTGACCCATTTTGCTTTGTACCAAATATTGGACCACAGGGACCAGCAAACATAACAGGAGGAAAACTTATACTTAAGTCTATGGTTTATCTGAAATGCACATTTAACTGGGCATCCTATATTTTTGCTAAATCTGGCAACTCTACATGCTAATTCCCCAACTGTATACCATCACAGCACTGGGTTATTCACTTTGATTATGCCTGGAAAATGTGACTCTGTAATGAGCATGGTGGTTGCTTCCCAAAATCCATTCCACTTCAGATGACGTAATTTCACCCAGACTGCCAGTAATTGGTTCAGAGTGCTTCTAGGAAAAATGTTCTCCTAACTACAAGGTAAGACTGGATCTCTCCCATTGAACCTGAACAAGGAAAGAATGTCATTTCATTGCTGCTAGAAACCATCTTGCGATCAAGAGAGGACCTAGCTGGAGAAGAAAGGTCCTTGATCCCTGAGCCCCTGAATAATTGATCCTGGAGTTGGGCCCTCCTCTAGGCTTCCTGTTATGTAAGATAATGAAGTTGTTGTTTAAGTGAGGATTTGGGTTCCCTGCAGACAAACGCAGGCTAACTGATAAAGGGGAACCAGGTCCCAGGGGCTCCCATTCCAGCACTGAAGACCCACTTGGCTTGTCTCTGCTTCACAGGTTGGATCGAGACAATAGCATCCTTCTTCCCCCATAAAACAAGCTGCCCACCTTTTTTGTCTCCTCCTACCTTGCCTTGTCCCTTCCCCAATCCTCCCTCTCTGCAACTCCTTCTCTGAACCAATAAAGAAGCCCTCCCTCTGGGAAATGGAGATTCTATCACTGTTGCCTGGGCAAAGTAATAAAAGAGAGGGATGACTGTCCCCTGACATGCCCTGGTTTGAGGACAGCAGATTTCAAGACATTCAGAGAAAACATAAGAATGAACTGGTAGAAAGATAGAGTGGAGATAGGCAAGTAAGCCCAGAAAAATTAAACTCTTAATACTGTGGGTACAGTGACCCTTATGAGAAAAGAGCAGAGGAGGACTTTAATGAATAGTGGTGTGGCTGGACATAAAGCACCCCTTATGATGCTTGGAATAAAGAATGCATGTGTCCATCTAAAAAGTATGGGAAGGCAAGGGGCCCAGAATAAACTAAGGCTTTGATTAATTCCAGGGACTCACTGCCACTGTGGGCCCCACTAGACTGTGAGCCCTTCAAGGGAAAGAACCACTTGCAAAGAGGGAGGGAGGAATAGGAAGATATGTACACATATAATACATTAATAATAAAAAAAGAACTATTGCAAGCACTCTATGTTGCCTATTGAAAGAAGGAGTGGAATGGATTTTTAACACCTTTATGTTGAGCCCTAATTATTTCTCTATAACTGAGACTAATATCTATTTCACAGAACTCTATTAACAGTGACGTGAGATAAGTCACAGAGACTGAAGCTAAATAAATAGAAGCTGTTATTATTATTGTGCCCTGGGAGTCTGCTGTGTGCTCAGCCCCATGATCAAATAAAGGTGATGAGGGAAATGAGATGAAGTGTATGAAGCTCCTCGCACAGGGACAATGTGCGTCACTGGTCTCAGAATTGTTATTTCTACCATTACCATCATTATTGAGAAAATGTATTTTGGGAACCGAGTGAGTCACTCGCCTGAAAAGTATGACACAAAAGAAAAAGTTAGAAATAACAAAATTCCCTTTGTGATGTGTCTGACTAAAGGACCAGAAAGTAATACCAATATCTCCAAAAGTTGTGATGTGTTCAGAGTGCATGAACAAGCAGGCCTTCATTTATTGCCATCGTTGTCATGGAGAAGGGAAGGGGGACAGAAAAAAACTGTTGAAGAAGGGATTAAAGCTCAGAGCAGCTGAGGAGACAGAGATAATAAGGAAGTTTGAGGTCCTTTAAGCTGTGAACCAATCAGTCTGGGTTGACTTGATCCCCTGTAGAGGGCATGCAGGAGGCAGCTGATCAATGATTATCTCTAATCATTAATGTTTCTAACTCTCTCTCTCTCTTTCTCTCTCTCTCTCTCTCCTTCCTTCCCTCTCTCCCTCCCGGCCTCCTTCCCTCCCTCCCTCTCCCTTTTTCTCTGAAATCAATAAAAAATATATGTTTAAAAATATAAAAATAAATAAGTATGAACCAGCCAGGATTCTGTAACTAGGTGAAGCACATCCTAGAATATTGAAGGAACCTCTGGATCTGATCAAGTCATATCTGAGGGACCCAGAGGGAGGAGAGCTATTAGGCACAGAAGCCTAGATGTTCTGAATTTCTAAGAGGTAGATTGCAGGAACACATCTTGCTGAGCACAAAATTCTAGAACAGATTTGGGGGGCCTTTTTGGACAAAAGCAGTGAGCACAAGAGGCCAGCAAAGGCACAGTGGGAACAAGTCAGGCCCCCAAAATCTACACCCTTTCGTTAGGGACACTGGGCTCTTAGTTGAGGGGAATACACTAAATCTAATATAGATTTGTTTTGTCAAAGCACCCTGGTGAGATGCTTTGCTCATCTATTTCATTCATAGTCTTCCAGCAGTTATGCTGGTGGAGGCTGCCCACTAACAAAACCCGGGGAGGCCTCTTGGGCACATCTGGACTGTATATAAATCACTGGCCTTTGCAGACTGCATTATCGATGCCCATCTCCTTTCCCCAATGGGACAAGATTCCTTGACATCTGAAACTACATCTTGCTCAATGTAAGAGTAGGCACAGGACCCTACACAATGAACTGCTCAGTCAAGCTGGGATTATGATTCCGATGAGATCTCAGAGGAGCTACACTTCACATTCACTGGGAATAAGAAACAGGTCAGAGAGGAATCTATAAGGTGACAGAGGGAACATCAAAGACTTTAACCCAGTTGATGTTTATAAAATACTTCTATAATGAAAACAATAGGTAATATTTATTGACTAGGTACTATATGCCCGGCCCTGTTCTAAATGGTTCATATAGTATTAACTCATTTAATATTATCATCATCCCTTTGTTACAGGTGAGACCTCTGAAATTCAGTGGAATTATGTCCATTGCCCAAGATCACACAGCTAGTATCGAAGTTTTATGATTGCAGATGATGATGAGAGCAATGAACAGGTGACATGTGTTCAGCATTTGATAACAGGCAGCCTGAGTGCATTCCATGGTGATGACACCCAGCATCAACCCTACATAGCCAAGCTCTCTTCTCTCTCACCAGTACCTCCCACTGTTCCCACCTCCCAGACTGTGAGTCTCCCACCTCCATCTAGGGATGCCCTTCAATGACACAGCCAGAGAGAAGACAGAACAGTCCTCAGAAAAATGAAGCAAATCACAAAAAACTGCACCCAAATGGTGGGAGGAAGGGAAGCACAGACAGGGGGAGCATCTCCCTGTTCTCATCTGTGGGCTCTTTCATGATAGTCACACGGACAGATTTATGGAGCATAAAGGGATCAGGGGCAGGAACACCGCAGTCCCAGCTAAGCCTAAAGTGTCACTAGGTTTATAGAGAGGCCTGTTGCAAGCATGCAGCCCTCAGGGACACCCCTGTGGCCTGCTGCCCTGGCAACCACCCCTTCCCACTGCTGAATTCATTCTATTGACAGGGGCTCAGAGTAGAACCCCTCCAAAGCTACATAGCATGTCAGGAAACCAAGAATAAATTCAAAGCACCCTCTTTGCCCCATGCTATCTGTATTGCAACATAAACTTAAATTTGGGAATCTGACAGATCCAGACTCTGTGTCTCATTAGTACATGAACTTGAGAAAATCATCAGCCCCCATGAAGGTGTTTTCTTCAGTTATACCTGCCTCCCAGGAGCTTTATGAGGATCAAATGAAACAACTCACAAGAGTTCCTAATAATATCATATCATATCATCCTATATAATAAAAGAGTAATATGCAAATTGCACTCCAAATATGCAGACTGTCGCTCTAACACACAAGATGGTCATCCCATGTGGACACAAGATTGCCGCCACAAGGTGGCCAGCAGGGAAGGGTAGTTGGGGGGAACCAGGCCTATAGGATAAGGCAGTTGGGGATAACCAGGCCTGCAGGGGAGGGCAGTTGTGGGGGGATCAGGCCTGCAGGGGAGGGCAGTGGGGGGGGGACCAGGCTGACAGGGAAAGGCAATTGGGATGACCAGGCTGACAGGGTAGGGAAGTTAGGGGTGACTTGGTTGGCAGGGGAGGGCAGTTAGGTGTGACCAGGCTGGCAGGGGAGGCCAGTTAGGGGCAATCAGGCCAGTAGGGGAGCAGTTAAGCTTCAATCAGGCTGGCAGGGGAGTGGTTAGGGTGTTATCAGGCTGGCAGGCAGAATCAGTTAGGGGCTATCAGGAAAGCAGGCAGATAGGCAGGTGAATGATTGGGAGCCAGCAGTCCTGGATTGTAAGAGGGATGTCCCAGATTAGAGAGGGTGCAAGCTGGGCTGAGGGACACTTCCCCCTACGCACAAATTTTGTGCACTGGGCCTCTAATATATCATATAACATCATATCAATCATGTGCTTGGCACATGGTAGCCTCAAAGGAGTGTCCTTCCTCATGGCAGTAGGAATTGAAATACATATCTCAGGGCAGTGATGCTACCTTACCCACAAAAGAGATGAGGACACATGTCAGAGTGAGCAGGAAAGTGGAAACTCCATCCATCACCTCTTCCCAACCTCAAAGGCCTCCCTAACTCATTGAAAATCTCACCCTGGAACTGCAACCTTGGTTCTAAGCCTCCTTCACTGGGAGGAACTGGTTTACAAAAAAGACTTGAAGCCTTAAAGTTCACTGATTTAGTTCAATGCCTGCTGGGACAGCTGTGCATTTGGACAGCTCATTTCTCTACTGCATCCCATTAGAGGCAGAGCTTGCTCACCTCCATTTGGCTAACGAGCCAGCCTGGGCTCTGGAGGAAAGGGAGCCTGTTTACGGTAAATTACTCAATTAGAACCGGGAGAAAGGGAGGTTTCTGCTGTTGTCTAATAGGCCAATCCGAGTACAGCGCACGACAAGGCGAAAATTGTTTAATTTGCAGAAGCCATTATGGCTGTCAATGGGGCCAGGACGGTAAACATTGGGGAAAGCAGTTAAGCTCCAGCCCAGGGGAAATGCTAGGTAGGAGGCAGGGGTGGAGGTAAGAGCGGGATAAGACTTGGGGGTGCAGTCAGGTCCCTCATTATATGATCCCCTATCCTTCTTTATTTTTCACCCCATAGAAGTCCTCACAATTGCATGTAAACATTTCTCTCTGAAATTAGTAGCTTTACATCTTTCTTCGCTGAGGGTTCCAAGGGCATGGACTAGAGGTCTGTCCTGCTCATTACTGTATCCTCAGGTCTGCCTTCCTGACGCAGTGCCTTGGGTCTAACAATCAAATCAATGAACATTTGCTGACTGACCAGGCAGCTTCTTGTTGAAGGAACTTCAGCTTCCTCACTGGTAATGGGAGATTAAGGTACCTTTCTCAGCATGTGCTATGAGTACTCCATGAGATAATTGTGGGAGGGTCTTTTGTGACTATACATGTGCCTCGAAAGGGCTTCCTATTTTCCATTGAGACAAAGCCCCGTGTCCCTGCTGAGTTCTCATAGTCTGTCATGCCCAGCTGATCAGCCTCCCTCCTCACTCCCAGCTCTTCATCACGATCTCCAGACAGTCAGACATTCCACAAACAATCCCACTGCTGCATGAAAACTACAGCCACTGATAGCCAAGAGGATGCTAAGAGAGGTCCCGAGGGCTTCCACCAGTACCAGGTCAGAATGGAAGGTGGGGAGAAGAGGTCAGGGAAAGTTTCTCAGTGTCTGACCCTAAAGCTGCCACTTGAAAGAATGTGGAAGCAAAGGACGGAGAGGGGACTGGAAGGAAGGGAATGCAGGCAGCAGGAAGAGCATGTGAAAGGCACAGGATCGTGAGTATGGAAGAGATTCTAGAAGGCTAGGTGGAGCGTGCTAGGCTGGAGGTGGAGTTTAGAGAAAACGACCCCCGTGGCAAGGGAATGCTGGAAAACAAGTGGTCACTTTCAGCTAAAGGAGGAAGGCAGACTTCTTAGAGGAGGTGACATCTGGATCTTAAATGCAGGGTGGGATTTTGCCAGATGTAAATGGGACAAGGACATTCCATGGCCAGGAGACCAGAAAATGTAGTGGGCATTCAGAGACCCAGGTATCTCCCAGGGGCTGGGGAGAAGGTGCCTCTCTGGCCCTGCATATGAAAGGTTGGTTCTTTGGACTCTGTACTATGGGTGGTAAGGGGGGCCACGGAAGGTGTTTGAGAGGGAGGGCCAAATGATGGCAGTGGAATTTCAGCCACCCGTGGTGACCAGTGGAGTGGATGGACTCTAGGGAATGAGACCAGCAGCAGCAGTTTATTTAAGAAAACCATGTAAGCCCCAGGGGGGACCACAAAAGCCTGGGGCCGAAGAGGTGGGGACCTGGAGGGGCAAGGAGGACTGAAATGGGATTTTGGATAAACCATTTGGGATTTGGGGAGGCAATAACAATAAGCCTCTCTTCTCACCCCCACTCAGGGTCTCTGTTTGACCTATAGGGGGATGGCAAAAGTATCATCAGAGATACTTCAGTATTGCTAGGTGTGGTGGCCAGCATCCTGCAGCAATCAGATACTTTAAGAACCCTCATTCCCAGGGGAGACACAAGCTATCACCCTGCCCTGATGAACGGGCTGAACCTCATGAAATATAGACAGCTTTGGCTCCCTTGAGGAAGCCCCAATGGCCCCTCACAGCTGCCAGGCGACAGAGCCCAGCAAGTTGGCAGACCAGACCTCAAAGAGCCAGGCCTTGTCTCTTGAGGCACCAAAAACCCTGGTTGGACAGCCCAAAAGGACTGTGTATTAGGTAGAAGGGGGCCTGCCCAGACCTCAGGGCTGCTCAGGTTCAAGAGGAATTTTAAAGGATTGATAAATGATAAAATGGGAGTGGCAGTCTGTGCGGATCATTGAGATCACATAAAGGAAGTACCTGGCACACAGGGCTGCTCAATATAAAGATTGGTTCAATCTCTCTTCTGGTGAGAACAGTGACTAGCAGTAGAGAGGCAGCCAGAAAGAGGCCATTCTGAACTATGTCCAGCTAGTCAACTGCTTTTTACTCTTTAACTTTTTAATTATCACTTTTTACTTCTAACTTTTCCTCATGTGAATGTTAGCCAACTGCTCAAATGTCCCTCAGCCTTGATTTGCAAAAGTGAGAGCCCTCTCTCATTGGGCACAGGTCCCAGGGTGCTAAAATTAACAATAAGTATACTTTAAGTTAATGACTTACTGGTTGTGGCTGCCACGAATAGACATAATTCTCAGATAAGGACCATTAGAGAAAATTGAATAGCTCCAACGTGGTGAAAATTTGGATACATCCTGTTTCATAAATCATGACCAGGGGTCACTGGGCAAGCTATTTCACTCTCTGAGTCATGATGAAGACCCAGGTTGAGGGGGTCCACATACCTTGGGAAAGTGAACGCAGGAGAGAGAACTGTACAATGTTTTGTCATTCACAAATATAATGTTCTCTTATTTCTAAAGCCATGAGCAGGTAGGTGATAGTGCTATTTTAACAACCATAATAATCCAACTCTCACCTCCAATTTTATTTCCTTCTCAAATCCTCCAAGCTGCAGTTTGCTCAATAACATTTGGAATTTTGCATGATGAGATCATAGAAATCCAAAGTTCAGGATTGAGATTCCAATCCCAGTTCTGTCTCTCTCTACACCTCTCCTACCTTTAGCCTCCTCATCTGTAAAAATAGGAATAGAACCTATTCTCAAGGCTGTGGATAGAATTAGTAAAATCTGTATCCTGCATGATACTTACAAGAACAAGTGATAATAAAATAAGCTGCTTTGACCCGGAAGGATAGTTAATGGTGCTACACAGGAAATATCATGATATCCATCTTTGTGTCCAATAAAAAGATCCATTTCCTACCCAGACCTCTGGCCCAAAAAGTTGCTACCCACTAGGGGATTAAAAAGCAAAATATATTTAATATATAGAAGGAAAAAACTTTCTATAGAGAGATTTGATAAAGACCTAGTACATAAAGACCACCCTTTGAGTAATTACAAACAACAACACTAAAACATTTGATTTGATTGCAACACTGGCCCTGAAGAAATAATTAATATCCCACTCATACCCTCTGTGACTTAAGTAGTGTGGGGCATTCTAAGGAAAATCCAGACAGAACCAGAACCTTCGTTCAGCCACAATGACAAAGGGTTCTCAGCAGTTCATTAATAAAAGGAACCATCAACAGAGAACCATAACCCACTCTAGGGTCACAGTATATACAAATGGAATAACCTCAAGTGTGAATACAATGCAACCAATCTCAACAAATCCTTCTGTCATTGCCATAACATCCTCAGATAAAGAATCTTTTATGTTGGAGCCTGGTGTCAGGAACATGGTCCACATGGTCAACATATACTAGTAACCATCTGAGTGAATTAGCGGGGGCACAGAATGGGTCAAGCAGTCCTTTTACAGATAGCTATCTAATCAAGGCTCATTTGTGTCACTGTGCCACATGTCACAGTGGCATCTGAACAGTGCATTGCATTATATCCAGCACAAAGTAGGAGCTCAATAAATGTTAATCATTCCCCAACAGAGTATTCCCTGGTTCTCCAAAAACACATTGCTTTTCCATAATTCATTGCACCCAGCACATCCATACTGAAATCTCAGAAAAGTTACCTCGGAATAAATAAAACTGTGAAGTCTTGAACAATTTTAAATTATAAAACAAAGCATGCTTTCTCCCTAGTCTCTCTCCCTTCCCTTTTTTGCCTACTGCATGATGTCAGAGCAACAGAAAAGCTACACTATAGTAAGGCCAGAAGATGGAAGGAGTCCCAAATCACAGTTTAGACTAGAGCTACCTAACCCACAACAGTCTGTGATATAAACAAGACGTGAACATAATGTGCTAAGCCACCGATACTTAGGGGTTTGCTTGTTACAGCAACTAATTTTCATTAATCTGACTAATTATACGAGTTAAAGTAAATGATATATTAAAGGTACCTATAGGCATGCTAGATACTGTTATCTTAATAAATATAAGTTCCTTTTCTCTTCTTCCACAGTCTTGGAGAAGAGGGTAGAATATTGTGTTTGTCTACTGACAATTACTGGACACTATTCAGTCTACTGGACACCTACTAGTTCATGCACAATACAGCCTGGGTCCAGAAGTTCATAAGATGAGGGTGCGATGAAATAAATGCTTACAAACATTTAAAGTCTTATCACTTCTGAGACTAAGATTCTGTTTCTCAGCCTGTGCCTTCCCTGTTCCTATGCATCCATTCATAATAACAGCTAAAATTTATTACAGATATTAATAGGTGCATTTTTTTCATTTTAACATCTGCAATTGGGATGTATGTTTCAGTTGATGACATCTTGGCATTGTGTCATAGTTTAGTTGGAAGCATGTCCTCTTTTTTGTGAAGTAAGAGGTAAGCTTACAATCTGTGGCATCTTAAATTCAGTGAAACGTGGTACTGGGCACTATGTACCAAGCACTCTTTTAAGGACATAACGTAAGTAAATTCATTTATTTCTCAAAAATCCAAAATAATTAATACTACTATTACCCAATTTTGAAGACATTAAAATGAAGATGCAGAGAGATTCAATAATTTGCTAAGGTATACAGCTGCTAAGTTAAGTTAGGGAAAAGACTCTATCCTCTCTTTAAAGAACTCTATACCATGCCACTATTTTTAGCACCTGATCTTTACTAGGCAATTGATTCCTCTTCCTATAAATATAGCTCACAAGCATATTTTATATTCAGCAATATCATAGACCATTGTTCTAAAATACTTCCCCATAAGAAGAATTTTGAAGAATTGATAAAGATGATCTTAATGTGTGTGTTTTAATACATCACTGAGCTATTGAAAATGAAATCAAAAGAGACTGAAAGGAAAGCAAACGCAGGAACCAGGAATAATAAGCAAGAAATGAAGAGAGTTTTTAATCCTAAGAACATCTGCTGAGTGTTATATTCCCTAAGCTTCTGTTTCATGAGCGTATGGAACAGGACAGACTAGGGACAAGGCCTAGGGAATAGGGTAAAAATCAAATAGGGGTCCAGAATATCAGAAACTCAGTATAAGAATAAGTAAGACATAAATCTTCAAAACAGAAGGTACAAAACAATAAAAAATTTTTTGTCCCAACTTGGGTAAAAGGAAGTAAAACCACTCTTAAAAATGAATTATCACAATATGACCTTCTTATAGGTTTGTGGCCTGAACACACATTATCTGTGAGAGGGTACTTCACTTTCAAGAAATAAAAGAGAATCTTGGAAACATTTTCAAGGAACAACGTCTATGAAATAGAGCCAAGAAGATTTGAGAAAGAACCAAATTATATTCTATAAATTAAAAATATAATAATTAAAATGAAAAACTCATTGGAAGATTGATCACAGCTAAAGAATGGATTGCTGTATTAAATGATAGAATAAAAAAAAGTTATCCAAGCAGCCCAGAGAGGCAGAGAGAAAATAGGAGAGAATTAAACCTAAGGAATAGAGAGTAAAATAGTCTAACAGATATTTAATAAGATTTCTAAAGGGAGATAAAAGATAGAATAGAGGAGAAAATTGTAAAGAAATAGTGGCTGAAATTTTTCCAAAAATTTTAAAGACAAAACAACTTATAAATACAGAATACCATAAACTCAAAATGGATAAAGGACTTAAAGGTAAGATAGAAAACCATAAAAGTCTTAGAAGAATCCATAGGCAGCAAAATATTAGACATATGTCATAGCAATATCTTTACTGATATGGCTCCTAGAACAATGGAAACTAAGGAGAAAATAAACAAAGGGGACTATATCAAAATAAAAAGCTTCTTCACAGCAAAAGAAACCATCAATGAAACAAAATGAAAACCCACTGCATGGGAGAACATATTTGCCAATGTCATCACTGATAAGGTTTTAATCTCCAAAATTTACAGGGAACTCATACAACTTAACAAAAGGAAGATAAACAATCCAATAAAAAAAAATGGCCAAAGGACCTAAATAGATACTTTTTAAAAAAGGACATACAGAAGGCCATATGAAAACATGCTCAAAGAGATATAAGAAAATATGCTCAAAGTCACTAGTCATCTGAGAAATGCAAATCAAAATGACAATGAGGTAGCATCTCATACCTATCAAAATGTCTATCATCAACAAATTAACAAACGACAAGTGTTAGCAAGGATGTGGAGAAAAAAGGAACCCTCATGCACTGCTGGTAGGAATGCAGACTGGTGCAACCACTATGCAGAACAGTATGGCATTTCCTCAAAAAATTAAAAATGATACTTCCATTTGACCCAGTAATCCCACTTTTAAAAATATATCCCAAGAAATCAGAAAGAATTCCTATTTAATAAAAGAGTAATATGCAAATTGACCGTACCTCCACTACACCCACAAGCCTCACCCACCAGCCACGCCCACCAGCCAATTGGAGCAAGTATGCAAAGTAACCCAACCAAGATGGCTACGACCATAGAGAAAGCAGGATGGAGGTGTGGGTTGTCCCTGGCTATGGAGTAAGCCAAGCTTTCCTCACACCACACCCTGGCCAGCCTAGGCCTCTGCTTAAGGCAACAAAGTTTCAATGGCTGTGCAAGCAGAAGGCTTGACTCTGCTACAGGCTACAAAGTTTCAATTGTAGAAGACAAATAAATCCCAGATACCAGGACCTCCACTTGGATCACCGGGGGTGTGGCCAGCCGGCAAATCACCACAGGCCTCCCCCCCATGCCCCAAGGGAACACCCATCTTAATCCAGTAAACCCTTCAGGGCAAACCAGCTGGACCCCACCAGTGCAACAGGCCTCTATCCTAGCTAATAAAAGAGTAATATGCAGATTGACCATCACTCCAACACATAAGATTACTGTCCCCATGTAGTCACAAGATCCTGCCCCCATGACTGTTGGGGTTGGTGTGATCTGTGAATGTGGAAGGGGGTCCTCAGAGCTGCTAACAGAGAGGATCTCTAGAAAGCAACACATTTTGATCTGATGCAGAGGATAGCCTGGGGAATTTAAAAGTGTGCCAGGTGCTTGGACAAGAGGGGGAAGAGAGGTTCTCACACTTGTGTTCTTTCCTTTTCAGATCCTTACTTCTGATTGCTGAGCCCAATACATAGGATCACCCAGTTGGGGACACCTTAGGAGACTGCAGGGGAAAGTTGTTTTTCTAGAACTTGGGAATCAGAGCGGGGAGTGACCACTGGAGATCCAGCTCTGGGGCAGCCCACTCCCAAAAACCAGTATTGAGTGCCACAGGAAAAGCAGGATCTAAGCACAGTATAGATAGGACCTATAGTTTCAGAGGTCAATCCAGAAACACTGCCACCCAGGGGCTGAATCACAAATTGACTCTTGTGTAATCACAAAGGAATAAAGAAATTAAGACACACTGTCTCCTTAAAAATCAGGACTGGCTTACAACACTGAGGAGCAGTGGAACGCAGGAAACTGCAATACTGTCCTGACTAGAAAATAGGCGCACCAAACAGAACAATAGAGGAAGTGAATGACCTTCACTACTGCATATTCTATTTTTTAATATTTTATTTTATTTTTATTTTTTATTTTTTTTCATCTTTTACTTAAGGAACTAATTTTTTATATTTTTTCCTCATTTGATTTTACCTTTTTAATTATTACATTTTTATTTTCAATCAATATTATTACTATTACTATTTTACCTTTTTGTTAAAAAAGTGTCATTTTATTTTCTCTTTATTTTACTTTAGGAGTAGTGTTCTATATTCTATTTTCATCTTTCCTTTAGCATTATTTTACTCTGCCTCAACTCTACCTTTATGCCATCACTCTCTTCCTAACTTTTCCCCTTTCACTGCCCTGTTTTTCTTACCTTTTTCTTACATAATGGGATACTATGCTGCTATAAAAAGGAAGGAATTCTTACCATTTGCAACAACATGGATGGACCTGGTTTTTCCTATACTTTCTTTTTACCCCCAGTTAAAATTACACCCTAATTTTATATCAAATTTCCAATCTCCTGCTCCAAGTCCATACACACCTCTCTCTTCTCTGCTTTCTCTATTCAAAACTTGTTTTTCTCTCTGTCCTTTTGTTGCTGTTTGCTTGAATGTGGATTATATCAATTTTATATGCTTTTTTGTAAGATTGTTTTGCTTATTCTTTTGTTTTGTTTGTTTTGTTTTTTGTTTGCTTTGCTTTTGTTTGTTTATTGCTTCTGTTTTCCCTTGTCTCGCTTGATATTAGTTGTTGTTTGTAGTTTTTATTAATCTCCAGGTAATTGTTGCTGGCATTTATTGAGATTAGTGGCTGTTCTATTGGAGTTTTCTCCCCATATATATACTTTGTTCCAATTCTTTTTCTTATTTTCTTCTTTTTTTCCTCTTACTTATTTTCCTACCAATTTCATTTTGGCACTCCTTTCTCTCTTTTTGCTTTTTCATTTTCTTTTCTCTCTTCTTCTTTCTCTCCTCTCCCCAAATTTGTCTCTCTCTAGTGGTCACCTTTATTTGTGGTTATTAATATCATGAATATATTTCTGATCAGTGCCTTGTGCATTGTACCTGGTTGTGTTGTATTTTGTGCCTTTAAATCAATGCAGGAGCGAGAACTACATAACTAGACACCAAGAAAAGAGAGACCATAGGGAGACAAAGAAACAGCCTGTATATGAAAGAAAAGCAGGCATCACCAGAAAAGGAAGTAAATGAAATGGAGGCAAAAAACCTGCCAGAGAAAAAATTCAGAGAAATGGTCATAAGGTGGCTGAAAAGAATGGAATACAAATTCCACAATATGAGTAAAAACCAAGAGGAAATGAAGAAGAACAAATAGAAAATTAAAAAAATGAGATTGCTGCTGTAAAGAACTCAATAGAAAGCATTAAGAGTAGGCTAGAAGAAGCAGAGGACCACATCAGTGAGCTAGAAAACAAGGGAGGAAAAAATACCCAAGTAAATCAGCTTCTAGAAAAAAAAAATTAAAAAGCAGGAGGAGAGCCTAAAGGAACTTTGGGACAACATCAAACAAAACATCTGCATAATTGGGGACCCAGAAAGAGAGGGAAATGAGCAAGGAATAGAAAACCTGTTTGAAGAAATAATGACAGAAAACTTCCCTGATATAGGGAAGAAAAAACCCACACAAATCCAAGAAGCTCACAGGATCCCAAACAAAATGAATCCCAAAAGACCGATTCCAAGGCACATTATAATTAAACTACAATGACAAAGTAAGAATCTTAAAAGTGGTCAGAGAGAGACACAAAGTTACCTATAAAGGAATCCCCATCAGATTAGCAACTGATTTCTCATCAGGCCAGAAAGGAATGGAATGAAAGCCATGCAAAGGAAAGGTCTAAATCCAAGAATACTGTATCCAGAAAAGCTATCAATCAAAATTAAAGGTGAAATCAGGAGCTTCACAGAAAAAAAAGAACTAGGGTAATTTATTACCACCAAACCAGCACTGCAAGAAATGTTAAAGGGTCTACTGTAAAAACAAAAAAAGAAAGAAAGAAAGAAATAGGAAGCAAAGAAGGAACACACGGGTAAAGAATAAATATGATGCAGACCTAGGAGGAACCAAGATGGCGGCATAGGTCAACACCTACACTGCTGCCTCGCACAACAATTTAAAAACTACAACTAAAAGACAGAACAGACATCATCCAGAACCACAGGAAAGCTAGCTGAGTGGAAATTCTACAACTAGAAGGAAAGAGCGGGACTCAGAGAGAGCTACAAAAAGCTGAGGTATGGAGACGCACGCGTGAAGAGAGCAGGTGGCCGAGTACCTGGCTGGCTTTCTCTGGCGGGAGACTCCCAACAGCATTGAACCCCTTATCCTACAACACTAAACCCCAGGTCCAGCAGAAACTCATACGGGGGGAGTTTGGACTGTAATGGGGGAGAAGTGTATGGAAATTGGGGGAGTCGCAGGAGGGCAGAAGTTGGGCGGAACACAGCACTGAACACAGAAGACCGACTGCTGATTGTGCCACTGGCTTTCACAAGAGGACAGGAGACAAAGCATCTCAACTGTGTCACTTCTAACTCCACTAAACCCCAGATTCAGGTGAAGTCCTGGGAACCCAGATTCATATGGTCCTGGAGTGCAGGGGAGCCAGAAAGGCAGCAGTCTAGAGGCACTGCAAGAGAGCCCACCCACACACAGGGACCGTTTCAGGGATTACCCAGTCACGTGACACTTGGGAGCCATGGAAAGTGGGGCCAACTAGAAGGCAAGGCGGTCCTTTAAGCCCTAATACTCCACCCATCCCAATCTCAACAGAGAGGCTTTTGCAGTTTTGCAAGTCTAGTATCATAAGGCTGAATCCAACACAGAAGTTCTCCCAGCATAGTTAAAATGCCAGAACAAGGGACGAGATCACAAACAAAAGAAATGGAGGAAAACAAAGGACTGGATATAGAGTTCAAAACCACGCTTACAAGGTTCTTCAAGAATATCCTAGAAAAGTTGAATAAAGGTAGCGAGACCCAAGAGGAGATGAAAAAGAACCAACTAGAGATGGAAAAGGACCAACTAGAAATTAAACATATACTGACTGAAATAAAAAATATTATACAGAGACCTAACAGCAGACTAGAGGAAGACAAGAATCAAGTCATATATTTGAAATACAAAGAAACAGAAAAGACTCAACTGGAAAAGAAGAAAAAAGAATCCAAAAATGTGAAGATAATGTAAGGAGTCTCTGGGACAGTTTCAAGCTAACCAACATCAGAATTGTGGGGGGTGCCAGAAAAAGAGAGAGAGCAAGATACTGAAAACCTACTTAAAGAAATAATGACTAAAAACTTCCCACATCTGGTAACAGAAATAGACTTACAAGTCCAGGAAGCACACAGAACCCCATATAAAAGGAATCCAAAGAGGACTACACCAAGACACATCATAATTAAAATACCAAGAGCAAAAGACAAAGAGAGAATATTAAAAGCAGCAAGAGAAAAACAGTTCATTACCTACAAGGGAGCACCCATACTGATTTGGTCAGCTGATTTCTCAACAGAAACAATGCAGGCCAGAAGGGAATGGCAAAAATATTCAATGTGATGAATAGCAAGAACCTACAACCAAGAATACTCTATCCAGCAAAGCTATCATTCAGAATTGAAGGGCAGATAAAGAGCTTCACAGATAAGAAAAAGCTAAAAGAGTTCATCAACTCCAAACCAGTATTATATGAAATGCTGAAAGGTACTCTTTTAGAAGAGGAAGAAGAAAAAGGTAAAAGACAAAAAATTATGAACAACAAATACATATCTATCAACAAGGGAATCTAAAAATTAAGTGAATTAAAAATTTGATCAACAGAATAAACTGGTGAATATAATAGAATCAGGAGCACAGAAAGGGAGTGGACTGATAATTCTCAGGGGGGAAAGGGGTGAAGAGTGTACAGGGTAAGACTGGACAAAAATCATACACCTATAGATGAGGTCAACGGGAGGGAGGTAAGGGTAGAGGGAGAGTTGGGAGCCGGGTGGAGGGGAGTTATGGATGGGAAAAAAGAGAAACAAATGTAATAATCTGAATAATAAAGAATTAACTAAAAAATGGTGACAAATACGTACTTATCAATAATAACTATAAATGTAAATTGATTAAATGCTCCAAAAAAAAGACATAAGGTGAGAGCCGAGGATGGGAGAAGAGCCAAGTGTGTTAGCAACACTCCCAGCTTCCTCTCTTCTCTCTGCACCTTACTTTCACAGTCTGCCTGCCCTACCCACCTATGGCGTGCTCGCCCCCCAGAACAACTTCCACCATGTCCACCTCGGCGAGTTCCCAGTTGAACAAAGGCATCAAGCAGATGTATATGTCCCTGCCTCAGGGTAATAAAGTCCAAGCTATGTATATCTGGATTGACGGTACTGGAAAAGGACTTAGATGCAAGACTCAGACCCTGGACAGTGAGCCCAAGAGTATAGAAGAGTTGCCCGAGTGGAATTTTGATGGCTCTAGTACTATGCAGTCTGAAGGTTCCAACAGTGACATGTATCTTGTCCCTGTTGCTATGTTTCGGGACCCTTTCCACAAGGACCCCAACAAGCTGGTGTTCTGTGAAGTCTTCAAGTACAACCACAAACCTGCAGAGACCAATTTAAGATATACTTGCAAACGAATAATGGACATGATGAGCAATCAGCATCCCTGGTTTGGAATGGAACAGGAATATACTCTCATGGGCACAAATGGGCACCCTTTTGGTTGGCCTTCCAATGGCTTCCCTGGACCCCAAGGTCCATACTACTGCAGTGTGGGTGCAGACAAAGCCTACGGCAGGGACATTGTGGAGGCTCACTACTGGGCCTGCTTATACCCTGGCATCGAGATCGGAGGGACAAATGCCGAGGTAATGCCTGCCCAGTGGGGATTCCAAATAGGACCCTGTGAAGGAATCGAGATGGGAGATCAACTCTGGGTGGCCCATTTCATCTTGCACCAAGTGTGTGAAGACTTTGGAGTGATAGCAACCTTTGATCCCAAGCCCATTCCTGGAAACTGGAATGGTACAGGCTGCCACACCAACTTCAGCACCAAGGCCTTGCAAGAGGAGAACGGTCTGAAGTACATTGAGGAGTCAATTGAGAGGCTGAGTAGGTGGCACCAGTACCACATCCGAGCCTATGATCCCAAGGGAGTCCGGGACAATGCCCAGCACCTCACTGGATTCCATGAAACCTCCAACATCAATGACTTCTCCGCTGGCATGGACAACCATAGTGGCAGCATCTGCATTCCCTGGGCTGTGGGCCAGGAGAAGAAGGAGTACTTTGAAGACCGGTGCCCCTCTGCCAACTGTGACCCCTTCACAGTGACAGAAGCCCTCATCCGCATGTGTCTTCTCAACGAAACTGGCGATGAGCCCTTCCAGTACAAGAACTAAGTGGACTAGACTTGCAGCCATGTAGCTCCTTCTAATTATTTCTTCATCCTGCTCCCATTCTCACCCCTCAGTTGTCATAACAAATGTAACTCAAAGGGCAGAATATCAAGGTCTTTTTTTTATTCTTCATGTCCAGCTAATATCTCTTGCTTTCTTTGGCCAGGTTAGAAGGGTCAAGTTCTTATTCTTTTACACACACACACACACACACACACACACACACACACACACCCTTTTTTCCCCTATCACTGAAGCTTTCTAGTGTGTTAGTGCGGAGTGGGGGCGGGGACACATAACCACCGCTTCACTTAATCAGGTGTTTGTCCAACAGGTATAGCTATCTGGACAGTGAGCATAGTATTTGTGAAGGGAGGGGGAGGACCTTTTTCTTCTTTGAGGTAGCTGAAGTGGGTGGGAGTGCTGGACTTGCTCTGTGATTGGGTTAGATACTCCCTTTGGTTGGGAAGTGCCATAAAAGGTTATAAGCCATTTTAAAATGAAAGTGAGAATTAGGAAAAGTGGGGAGCAGCAGGCAGGAAGCCAACTGTGACCCCTTCCTTCGCAGTGACCTTCCTTCCCTGGCCTGGGGCTGAGGGCCCTCCCTGGAAGGCAAGCTCAGCATAAAGGGACAGGATGGGGAGCCCTACCTTCAAGGAGAAAGTTCTCATTGCTTGGTCCTCCGTTTGTAACACAAATCAGAGTAGTATTTTTATATTTAAATGCAAAAACAAAAAAATTATATATATGGGTGTGCAAAAAAAAAAACATAGGGTAATGGACTGGATAATAAAACACAACCCATATATCTGCTGTCTACAAGAAACCCACCTCAGATAAAAAGGTGCAAATAGACTGAAGGTGAAGGGTTGGAAAAAGGTTTTTCACATGAATGGAAATAGAAAAAAGCTGGGTAGCAATACTTATATCTGACAAATTAGATCTCAAAGTGAAGGACATAACAAGAGATAAGGAAGGTCACTTCATAATACTAAAGAGAACAATCCAACAAGAAAAATGAACTCTGGTAAACATATACACACGCAAAATAGGAACACCCAAATACATTAAAAAAAAAAACTGGAGGATATCAAGGGAGAGATTGATAGCAATACAATCATAGTAGGAGACTTTCATACCCCACTATCACCATTGGACAAATCCTCTAAAGAAAAAATCAACAAAGAAATATCAATCCTAAATGACTCACTGGACCAGAGGGAATTAATTGACATCTTCAGAACATTTTACACCAAAGCCACAGAATATACATTCTTCTCAAGTGCACATGGGTCGGTTTCAAAGATAGACCATATGTTGGGTCATAGATAAAGTCTCTTCAAATTCAAGAAGATAGAAATTGTATCAAGCATTTTCTCAGATCACATGACATAAAACTGGAAATCAACTACAATAAAAACAATCCAAAGAAATGAACACTTGGAGACCAAACAACATACTATTAAACAATGACTGGGTTACCAGAGAGATCAAGGAAGAAATAAAAAATATCATGGCAACAAATAACAATGAAAACACAACAATCCAAAATCTATGGGACACAGTAAAAGCAGTCTAGAGAGGGAAGTTCATAGTTCCACCAGTCTATTGCAAAAAAACAAGAAGCAATGGTAATAAATTACCTAACCCTACATCTCAAAGAATTAGAAAGAGAGCAACAATAAAAGCCCAGTATAAGCAGAAGGAAGGAAATAGTAAAGATCAGAGCAGAGATAAACAACATAGAGACCAAAATAACAATACAAAAGATCAACAAAACCAAGAGCTGGTTCTTTAAAAGAATAAACAAGATTGATGAACCGCTAAGCCAGGCTCACCAAGAAGCAAGGAGAGAGGATCCAAATAAACAAAATCAGAAATGAAAGAGGTGAAATAACAACAGACCCTACCGATATACAAAGTATTGTTATAAAATACTATAAACAACTCTATTCCAACAAACTGGACAACCTGGAGGAAAAGGACACATTCCTAGAAAAATATAACCTTCTAAAACTCTATCAGGAAGAATCTAAATATCTCAATAGGCCAATAACTATGGAAGAAATTGAAGCAGTCATCAAAAAGTTTCCAGCAAACAAAAGCCCAGGACCAAATGGCTTCACAGGGGAGTTTTACCAAACATTCAAGGAAGAATTAAGACCTATCTTCCTTAGACTATTCCAAAAAAATCAAGAAGGAACACTTCCAAGCTCCTTCTATGAAGCCAGCATCATCCTAATACACAATGAAGAGAATTACAGGCCAATATCCCTCATGAACATAGATGCCAAAATCCTCAACAAAATTCTAGCAAATCAGATCTAGCAGTACGTCAGAAAGATCATACACCATGACCAAGTAGGATTTATTCCAGTAATGCAAGGATGGTACAATATCCACAAATCAATATACGTGTTACATCACATAAAGAAATTGAGAACCATTTGCAGCAACCTGGTTGGAACTGGAGAGCCTTATGCTTAGTGAAATAAGCCAGTCAATGAAGGAGAAGCATCAAATGATCGCACTCATTGGGGGATAATAAAGAACATTATAAACTGATGAACAAAAAGATAGCTACAGAGACAGTAAAGCTTCAAACAGACTGTGAAATTACAGCAGGAAGATTAAAGTTAGGTGAGCTAGATAAGAGATCAATCAAAGGACTTGTATGCATGCATATAAGCATAACCAATGAACATAGACACTGGGGGGTTGGGGTATGCCTGGGAGGGAGGGGGGGTAATGGGGAGATATTATAAAAAATTAATAAAAATTAAAAAAACTGCCAAAAAAATAAAATAAAATAAATTGAGAGATAAAAATCACATAGTCATATCAATTGATGCAGAAAAAGCATTTGACAAAATCCAACACCCTTTCTTGATAAAAACTCTCAACAAGGTGGGAATAGAGACCATATATAATAAAAACATAATAAAAGCCATATACGATAAAGCCACAGGTAACATCATACTCAACGGGCAAAAACTAAAACCATTTCCCCTATGAACAAGAACAAGACTGGGATGCCCACTCTCACCACTCCTGTTTGATATAGTAGTAGAAGTATTAGCCATTGCAATTAGACAAGAAGAAATACAAGGTATCCAAATTAGAAAAGAAGAAGCTGTGCTTATTTGCTAATGAATGATACTGTATATAAAAAAACAACAAAAGACTCCATCAAAAAACTAATGGACTTAATAAATGAATTTGGCAAGGTAGCAAGACACAAAATTAATGCCAAGAAATCTATGACATTTCTATACACCAATAGTGAATTTACAGAAAGAGAGACTAAAAAAGCAATCCCATTTGCCATCACACCAAAAAAATTAAGATACCTAGTAATAAACTTAACTAAGGAGGTAAAAGACCTAAATGCAGAAAACTACAGGACAATGAAAAAAGAGATAGAGGAAGACATAAACAGATGGAAGAACATGCCATATTCATGGACTGGGAGAATCAACATCATTAAAATGTCCATATTACCCAAAGCAATCTATAGATTCAATGCACTCTCCATTAAAATACCAACAACATATTTCACAGACCTAGAAAGAACTCTCCAAAAGTTCATCTGGAATAAAAAAAGACCCCAAATAGCCACAGTAATCCTTAGAAAGATTATAAAGTAAGTGGGATCTCAATACCAGATTTCAAGCTATATTACAAAGCCACTGTTCTTAAAACAGCCTGGTACTGGCATAAGAATAGACATATAGATCAATGGAACAGAATAGAGAATACAGATATCAACTCAAACCACTATGCTCAATTAATATTTGACAAAGGAGGCGTGAACATACAATGGAGTCAACATAGTCTCTTCAATAAATGGTGTTGGAAAAATTGAACAGATAGATACATGTAAAAAAAAACAAAACTAGGCCACCAACTTACACCATACACAAAAATAAACTCAAAATGGGTAAGACGGGAAACCATAAAAATACTAGAGGAATCCACAGGCAGCAAAATCTCAGACATGTGCCAAGCAACTTCTTCACTGTTACTGCTCCCAGGGCAATGGAAGCTAAAGAGAAAATAAACAAATGGGACTACATCAAAATAAAAAGCTTTTGCACAGCAAAACAACAAGTAAGCCCACTGTATGGGAGAACATATTTGCAAATATTATCACTGATAAAGGTTTAATGTCCAACATCTACAGGCAACTTATAAAACTTAAAAGGAAGGTAAATGATCCAATAAAAAAAATGGGCAACGGACCTAAATAGAATCTTTTCCAAAGAAGACAGAAGGAAGGCCAAGAGATACATGAGAATATTCTCAAAGTTACTAATTATTTGAGAGATGCAAATTAAAACGACAATGCATTACCATCTCATACCTATCAGAATGGCTATCATCAACAAATCAACAAACGACAAGTGTAGGCGAGGATGCGGAGTAAAAGGAACCCTCCTGCACTATTGATGGGAATGCAGACTAGTGCAGTCACTGTGGAGAACAGTATGGAGTTTCCTCAAAAAAACAAAAAATGGAACTCCCATTTGACCCAGTAATTCCACTCCTAGAAATATATCCTAAGAAAGTAGAAACATCTGCACCCCTATGCTCATAGCTGTCAATAGCCACGATTTGGAAATAGCCTAGGTACCCGTCAGCAGATGAGTGGATCAGAAAACTATGGTACATCTACACAATGGAATACTATGATACCATAAAAAAGAAAGAATTCTTACCAATTGCAGAAACCTGCATGGAACTGGAGAGCATTATGCTAAGTGAAATAAGCCAGTCAATGAAAGAAAAATACCACATGATCTCACTCATTCATGGATAATAAAGAACATTATAAACTGATGAACAAAAAGATAGATACAGAGGCAGTAAAGCATCAAACAGACTATCAAATTACAGCGGGAAGGTTAGGGAGAGGTGAGGTAGGTAAGAGAACAACCGAAGTATAACCAATGGATGCAAGACACTGAGGGGTGAGGGCATATATGGAAGTAGGGGGTGGGATGGCAATGGGATGATATGTATACATGTAATATATTAATTTAAAAAATGAGGAAAAAACAAAAATAATTAAATAAATAAATAAAAATGTGAAAACAAGAATGCTAAGTACACTTACATGTAACTATGTGAGTAAATTCAAACAAATCTTTACTATAAGGAATAATTATAATACCTCATTCGTGGTGTAATAAAATAAGATAAATCTAAAATATTGTAAGTAAATTTAGAAGAGGATGACTAAAGCAAATTAAAGTGTTCCAAATTTCTTTCACTTTGGGATGAGGAAAATTAACTTTTTAAAATATGTTTTTATTTATTTCTTTTTTTTAGAATGAGAGGAAGGGAGGAGAGGAAGAGAGAAAAAACATTGATGTAAGAGCAAAACATCCATTGAGCGCCTCCTGCATGCTCCCTACTGGGACCGATTCTCAACCAACTGAGCCACACCGGTCAGGACCTTAGTTTATTTTTAGGGTTGCAATATCTAGGGAAACCAATGAAAAGAATACACATAAATAAAGAAATAGACATTAACCTTCAAATATGTAAGAGTGTGGGGGAAATAAGTAATAAAGAAAAAGAAAAGAGGAAAGCAACGATTGTAGAGGCGGGAGTTTCAATGTATAATAGTAACCACAGTAAGGGGAGATGAATTAACCTAGCCAATTGTAAGCAAAGATTACAAAGCATGCATTGGAGAAGAGAAAAAGTGTGCTATGTGCTGGCTATAAGAAATCTCTGTAAAATAAAAGACACAAAGCAAAATAGTTAAGTTAAAGCTAAAGAATTGTGATGCTAATGTATTCAAAAAATATAAGACAAACTTTAAGATAATAAGTATTAAAAAGATAAAGAAATTCACTACATAAAAATAAAAAGTTTAGCTCATCAAAAAGACATAATAATGAGGATGTACCTAATAACAATAATATAGTCTTAATCTGTACAAAGTAAAAACTGATAAAATTTCAAGAAATTAATAAATCTAGAATTACAGATGGGTATTTCAACACATTTTGTCATTAAATAATAGATTAAGCAGGAAAATTTTTGGTAAGAATATAGGAGATTTGAGTGGCATAGTTAAGTTAGATTTAATATTTATGAATAAAACACTGCATTTAACTTATTGGAATTACACATTATTTTAAAGGATTAATGAATTTTTTTTAATGCCTAGTGCCTACATCTTAAAGCAAGCTTCAGCAAATTTCAAATGATTGTTTCTCTACAGACTGTAATTTCTACCCCAATATAAATACCTCCATACATCTGGATATCTTAAACATAAAAATAATTGGTCAAAGAAGATATTATAACAGAAATTAGAAAATAAACCTGAATAATTATGAAAATACACATAAAAAATAATATCCAATACAGATGAGTAGAATTGATAGCAAAAATTATAGCCATACATTAGAAAATCTGAAAATTAGAATGTCTAATTTCTAACAACGTAAGAAATTTTATAAAGAAGAGAAAAATAATTCCAAAGAAAATACATAAGACAGTAAGATAGGAGTAAACGTTAAGCAAAACACAACAAAAACAAAACAGATCTAAACACAAATGAAATGATTAACAAATTAAACTTAATTTTTAAAAGTACAAATAAATCTCTTCAAAGATCAGAAAAAAATAAAAGGAAACCAATAATTTTAACAGTGAAAGATAATCTATTCCTATAAATATAGCAGAGATAAAGTAATATTATGCAATATCATTGAAATTATAAATAAACTAGATAAGTCCTGGAAAAAGACAATTTGCCCAAGTTGACTCATGAAGAAACAGACCTAGAACCAATGAATAAATTAAGCAGTAGTTTAACATCTTTCTAGAAGAAAACACAAGGCACAAAGTGTAAATCTTTCAAAGGCAAAAGAAACTTACCCAAACTCCTCCAGAGAATAAGAAGAAAAAAACACACTTTAATTCATTTTATGAGACTGACATAATTTTCACACTGAAACTAAGCAAGAAGGAAATTTATAGGTCAATCTCACGTATGAGCATAGATGAAAATATATTAAAATATTAGTAAACAAAATTCAGCTACACATGAAAGGGATAATATAGCATGGCCAAATTGGGTTTAGCCTAAAAATAATGGCTGTTTTAACATTAGAAAAGAGATTAAAGAAACTTACTAGATTAGTAGACTAAAAAATAAAACACTTGATTATTTCTATAGATGAAGAAAAATAATTTTATGAAATTCAACAGCCATTTATAACAAAACTTTTTAGCAAACTAGGAATACAAGAGACCTTCCTTAAACTGACTAAAGGGCATTTACAGAAAAAAAGAGAGAAAGAGAAACAAGAACAACATACATAATGATGACATGTTGAAAGCATTTCCTGTGAGATCAGAAATAAAATTAAAATGCTCAGCTCCCAATGTCTATTCATTAATGTGTTGCGGATCTTAGTTAATGTAGAAAGAAATTAAATGTATAAGGATAAAAAGAAACAAAATTGTCATTTATTTGCAGTTGATATGATTTTCCATAAGGCTACCACATCTGCCTGGCACAACTGCTCACAACCAAGGAAGTGAGTGGAGCTGTGCCTACCGAGCCATACACCCTGCCCAGCACAAACCTGCAGTCCACTGGGCAAGCCAAGTCCCCATGGGGCTATGTCTTCCCAGACATGGTTGCTTCCCTTAATTCTTATAAAAGTGTAGCATGACCTAACAAGTCATGCTCATTGTCAAGGTAGAAAACCCATAAGTATCTACGAATAAATTATTTTAATTTATAAAAGGCCTTAGAAAGTTGGCTAGAAATGAATATACAAAAGTCAAGTACAGTATAGTCCTAGACACCAGCGCAAACATAAAGTGAAATTTAGGAGAGGATGTAACAAGAGCAAAACATATAGGTAAGGTATATAAAAATGAATTTAACATGCACAAGTCCCTCATTGAGTAAACTACAAAATATTATTAAATGAAGAAGTACTGCATGTATTTTGACAGGAAAATGTTAATTCCACAATAAAGTCATCTGCAGATTCAATATAATCCCAGGCAAATCCCCACAGGATTTTTTCCTGCAACCAGACGAGTTGATTCTAAAATATATAAACAAATTATTCTTCAGAAAGGAAAAGAAATTAAGGGGACTTTCCTGCTAGAACATGACTTATTTTCAAGTAGTAAATACAATGTGATATTGATCCTGGAATCCTATCTTAAAAAGAAAAAAAGGAGTAATATGCAAATTATGCCATACCCACAAGCCATGCCCACCAGCCAATCAGGAGAAAGTATGCAAATTAACCCAACCAAGATGGCTACAGGCATCGAGCAAGCAGGAGGGAGGCGTGGGTTTCCCCGGTGATGGAGGAAACCAATCTTTCCACACACCCTGGCAGACCTAGTCCTCCACTGAAGGCTACCAAGTTTCAATTGTAGAAGATAAATAAATCCCAACAAAAATGGTGGCAGCCACAGAGTTGGAAAGAGCAGGAGGCTAGGGTTGCCCCTGATGATGGAGGAAGCCAAATTTCTGTAGCCCTGGCCTGTCTTGGCCTCCACTTAAGGCTACAAAGTTTCAGTTATAGAAGATAAATAAGTCCCAATAAAAATGTCTGATCTCTGCTTGAGTCATGGGGGGGGGAGGGGGGGGTAATGAGTTGGGGGGGGGGCAGTCTGAAAACCATTACAGTTCTCAGGCCACCCCATGCCTCAAGGGAACCCCCACCCTGATCGAGGACACCCTTCAGGGCAAACCAGCTGGCCCCTAGCCATGTACCAGGCCTCTATCCTATCTAATAAAATAGTAATATGCAGATTGACCATCACTCCAACACACAAGATGGCTGTCCAATGTGGACACAAGATGGCCAGCAGGGGAGGGCAGTTGGGAGGGACCAGGCCTCCAAGGGAGGGCAGTTGGAGGTGATCAAGCCTGCAGGAGTGGGCAGTTAAAGGTGACTAGTCCAGCAGAGAAGGGAAGTTGGAGGTGATTGGGCCTACAGGAAAGGGCAGCTGGGGGGTGGGGGAGGATCTAGGCCTGCAGGGAAGAGCAGCTAGGGGTGACCAGGCTTGCAGGGGAGGGCAGTTAGGGGCAAATAGGCTGGCAGGGGAGCAGTTAGGCATTAATCAGGCCAGCAGGGGAGTGATGAGGGGGTGATCAGGCTGACAGGCAGAAGCGGTTAGGAAGGCAGGCAGGTGAGCCAGCAGTCCTGGATTGTGAGAGGGATGTCCGACTGTCTGTTTAGGCCTGATCCCATTGAGGGGTTCCAGATTAGAGAAGGTGCAGGCTGGGCTGAGGGATACCCCCACCCCATGCATGAATTTTGTGCACCGGGCCTCTAGTAAACATATAGAATTAAATAGTGAGCCAAAATAAATCATAGAAAATGAGGACATTTGCTTAATGACAGAGGAGAGGCAGTGAGAGGGAGACAGAGTCAGAGCACACATGTACATCCAAACCAGAAGTGGAAGGTGAATTGGGTGAGGGGCAGGAGATGCCCACCTTTGCTCCTGTCTGGCGAATGAGGGGAGAGCCCCTTCTTGCCTCAGACTCTTGGCCCTGAGGCTCCCTCTTGCCCCCGAGCAAAGATATTAACTGGTCTGAGCTAGAGAGAAACTGGCAACAGGGTTGCTCTAAGAGTCCCCTTCTGCAGAAAGAAAAGTCCAGCCCATCTCCAGGACAAGCAGATGGAAAAGCTTCTGAAAATGAGAAATGGAAGTTTAAGTAAGAAGAATTGGCATATAATCCTTTCAATGTGCTGTTTTGAATTCTGTTTGAATGATCAAGCAGGATTTGTCCCTGGAACGTAGAGGTGATTCATATGCAGACTGGATATATCTTTGATTACCTAGCACAGTTGTTATAAAGACTGAAATATAGCCCAGCCAGTGTTGCTCAGCGGTTGAGCATTGATCTATGAACAAGGAGGTCACTGTTCGAGATTTCTGATTAAGGCACATACCCGGGTTGTGGGCTCAATCCCCAGTAGGGGACATGCAGGAGGCAGCCATCAATGCTTTCTCATAATTGATGTTTCTATCTCTCCCTCTACCTTCCTCTCTGAAATCAATAAAAAAATTTTAAAGACTGAAATATACTAATGGAGATGACACTGCTTTGTATTCCTATATTATAAGGTTATAAAAATAAGAGGGATTTTGTTAAGGAACATGGTCTATGGAAATAATAGTCTCTGAAAAGACCAAAGAAATGAATCTATGAAGGCAGAATTTTAGGCAAAGTGAAAAATGAGCCCTTAGCCAAAACAGAAATCTGGAAGTTAAAGTCCTAACCAAAATTCCATTAGCGTAATGTAAGCAAGGAATCTAGAATATTATAGGAAGACAGAGGACAAATCCTCAGGAATTTCTTTTCCAATCCTGTGGTTTATGACAAAGGAAACTATTGCTCAGAGAGAGCAAATGACTTGTCCAAGTCACGGAGTAAATTTGTGAATGAACCCAGACTGGAAACCAAATCCTCCTCTCTCTCTCTCTCTCTCTCTCTCTCTCTCTCTCTCTCTCTCTCTCTCTCTCTCTCTCGTTCTGTCCACAACCTGGCATAGCCCATAGTGCTACAAATCCCTCTGCCAATTCCAAAGCACAAAACAAACAGAACATGTTGACAAAGAGCTTAAGAAGCAATTAACCTATCCAGTATTGACACAGACCCAGGGGCCTGGGCTGGGCAGGAGCTACAGCCCAAATCCCTCTGACTTTTAAGGAAGATATCTCCCTCGCAGCCCTCCCCACTAGGATCCTGAATACAAGGATAGAGACATGACAAAGAGAAGTCCATATGAAATCCTGCTGTTATGTCATGGAGCACTGCCTGAAAGTGGGAAGAGAATAGGACCTGCTCTTAAAGAGGCAGACTTCAGCTCATCAGGACAGCAGGGGAGCACATAAGTGGGTCCCATGAGGTCCCTAAGGGCCCAGCCTCAGGCTAGACCAAGCATAGGACTTAAGCTCAAAAGATGCACCCCAGGTGCTCATCTGAAGGCTGTAAATCCCTCTGTGAGCTGCTCTTCTCTCTCAAACGGGGCAGAGACTTTATCTCCTGCTGTAGCTTCAGGTACAGTACAGGCCAGTCCTCACCCAACCCTGTGTCCTCTCCCTCTTAGCAGGCACCTTTGTGGCAACAACCCCCTTTACTCATTTGTTTTCATGTCTCCTAGTGAGCCTTTGCCAAGGGCTGTGAGTATAACTGAGGTAGAAATGGTCTTAGCTCAGGCCATGAATATTCTGAAATGTATAAACAAATTATTTGTATGAGGGATCAGGAGCCGGCGCCCTAGCCCCATCCACAGGCAGTCTTTCTGATCCTACCTCTGGCCCACTCAGAGACCCTGCCTTGGTCTGGGTCAACAGGGCATCTGTTCTGCATCAGGCCCCACTAGATGACAGAGAAATAGACAACTAAAACAATTTTCTCCTTAGAATTTCCTCTTCCATTGAAAGAGATATGTAAATGCATAATTAAATAAAACAATAACTCCTCCAACATGAGCACAAATAAGATGCTTAACCTTTCTCTGCCACAAGTGCTCTCTCTGGCTTTGGGCAATTTATGCCCTTTTGCTGGGATCCCAATTTCTCCTCTGTAAGAGAAGGCTGGAGTAGATGAGCTCCTAATCTGACTCTCATATTCCTATAATTCAGTGACCCATCCCCTTCCCCAGAAGGTCTTAGCAGAGGCCAGCTCCAACTCCTTTCTGCTCTGCCCAGAACCCAGGCTGCTCTGTGTTCTTTGCTCAAAGACGGCTTCAAGCTTTACAGGAGATATGTGTGGCTTGTCCTGATGACAGCCACTCAAATAACTTGTTGCATGTGGTAGCCCTTACACTCCCACGTCATTGCATCCTGGCCCAGTGTGCAACTGGAGGCCACTCCAACAGTCCCACCAACTCAGGACCCCTGCTGGCAAGAAGGCCAAGAAGGCTTATGTGAGCAATGGTCTTCTTGTTGGCCTCCCGGCTCCAAGCTTATCCCTCTTCATGCTAATGTCAGTTTCATCCTTTTAAAACACAACTCTCATTCTAACATTTTGAATAGCTATTATGTTTCCCCAGTGTCTCTCCACTCAGGTCTAAACTCCTTAGCCTGTTGTTAAGACCCTACTTCCAGCCCACCCTACCTCTTCTGACATTACCATCCTGTAATCCCAAGATGTCCCTTTATGTTCAAGCTTCAAGGCAAGTTCCCTGCCATCCTTCAAGACTGGCTTGCTGTCCCCCCTCACCCTCTTCCTGGAAGCTTATTCCGAGCCCCAGGCCACAGGGCACCTAGAATACTGAAGGGCCGACACCATTCATCCTGCGCCTTCAAGGGACTACTAGGTTTTGTAACTGACTGGTGATCTCCTCTGGGTGCATCCTGTCTCCCCTGCTAGGGCCAAAGTCCCAGAAAATATGCCCAAATCAACCAGCATGTGGCACAATGCTCTACATGGAGCAGGAAAAGATTGGTTCAAAGGCAGCAAAGAGAGTTGGACAGATCACTGAAGGACAGAGGGAATGGGTGAATAGTGACCCAGGCAGGGAACATACTTAGGCAATGTTGCATAGAAATGGGTCGAACAAAAAGTGAGGGTAAATGAATAAATAAGTGAAATTTGGTTCCATCTGCCACAACTCTCAGCTACATTACTTATAATAGGCTCCTAACCTATCTTCTCCCCTCCCCTCAACAATCTATTATCTATCTTCAAAGCAGCCAGAGCATTTTTTATGAAAATAAGCTTTATTACATCAGGTAATAAATGCAGACAGTTTCAGTCATTTTCTTCCAGATAGTTGGGTCAACTTACAGGAAATCTATCTGGTCTTAGGGAAATTTCAGGGGTGATTGTTAGGTCAGGTTTGGTAAGTGGCTCTTCTGATTTTGTAACTTGCGTGTTGTCTTTTAATTAACTTCAAAGCACTACTAGTCAAGCAAACAGAAGAAGATGAAGAAGAAGAAGAAGAAGAAGAAGAAGAAGAAGAAGAAGAAGAAGAAGAAGAGGAGGAGGAGGAGGAAGAAGGAGAAGCTACATTAAGCAAAACCTCCAATGTCCACCCATATTACTCAAATTAAAAGCCAAAGTTCTCCAAATAACCTGCAAGTGCCTTCATGATCTTGCCCTCAATTTTTGCACTGACCTCAACTCATTTGACTCTCATTTCACTGGTCAGATATATTGACTGGCCTTCATGCTCTTCCTCAAACCTTCCTCAGGACCTTTGCCTTTTTTCTTCTATTTTATTGCTCTCCTCCCCCCACCCTTAAAATATCGATATAGATGTCTCTTTCACTTACTCCTTGTCTTTGTTTAAATATCTGCAAATCAGAGAGACCCTCATGACCCTGGATAAATGTACAACCCCCCCCACCCTTGAAGTCCCCTTACCATTCTTTATATTCCTCTAAAGCACTCAGCACCACTGTATATCAGCTTGTTTACTGTCTGTCCTCCTCCACCAGAAAGCAAATTCTACAAGGGCACATGTTTTGCTCACTGCTGTATCTCCAGTGCCTGGAACAAGGCATGGCAGAGTAGGTTCTACATAGATAGCTGTTGAATGAATGAGGGAGGGAGGGAATGAGGGAATGAGTCTGTAACTTAGATCGTTAGCACCTTTGGGCAATTTTCCAAAATGCTCTTATCTGATGTGGATGCCATTGTCCTATGTCTGCTCCTGTCCAGCCTGTCTGATGTCGTGACAGATGGACAGCACGCATTCTTGGGGGGTTGGGAGCTCTTTGTAAATGACAACCCTTTTGGAGGGACGGGACCAGCATTAGTCTACTGACTGGTTTCTCAATACCACATTTTTAAATCCCAGCCCCCACCCTTCCCCCAGCCTCCCTGCAAATTCCACAGGCTTCAGAGTGTAATCCTAGTAGAAAATGAAGAAAACAAATGTGTCCATGATAGGGCTCAGAGGGAGCTGTCTTCTCTTTGCTCTTTGGGTCTGCACCCCAAGTCCCTCTGCAGCTACCACCTTGTGCCGATCTGATCAAAAAGCCTAATTCCTCAGCTCTCATCACCACTAAAAGAGGGAACGGGAAGTTAGGAAAGCAAAAGGAAAGATAAGAGGAGCAATCAGTGTGGCAGCTTCTAGTCTCCCTCTCTTCCTGTTAACACCCTGCAATCACTCATGGCCCAGCACTCAATCAGCACAGTGACATCTCCCCACCTCAACAGTCTCCTCACCTGGGCTCTGGACTAGGAGGACCATATGAAAGAGGGAAAGGGGAGAGGGGTGTGAGGGTGACTCAGCCTTGAGTCCCGCTATAAATCCAACATAAATGTCTGTTTGTGGATGAAAAGGTGGGTACTAGGTGGGTAAATGGGTAAGAGACTAATGCAAAATAGGTAACTGAATGAGTGAATGAGGAATGCAAGAGTGGGTGAGCCAGAGTGACTGAATAGGATTTCTGTCTTACTGGTGATGGCATTTTTGCAAGAATGGTCACTGGGACTTACTAAGACCCTCTCTCTGAATTCCTTTCTAGGCCTATGTCTAGTGATGAAGATTGGGTGGGGTGGGTTAGGGGTGAAGAAGAGGATGACAACACCAGACTGATAGGAATTATGCAATGCAAGTAACTCTCGAGGTCCAAAGAACCTTCATAAGGGTTTGTAAAGATCCTCATACAAGGAGTCAAGGAGCCAATTCAAAACCACTGAAGGCCCCTCAGATCTCCTATAACCTCTACAAATCAGAGGGCATGATGAAGAAGCCATTGCTCAGGGGTGCCCTGTGACTTAGCTATCTCCTTCAAGGAAGCTCCTTAGAATCATCCAGAAATTAGATGTCACTTATCCCCAGCCCCCCTAAAGCTCCTGAATGGCATTCAAATTTGTTTGCCCAGAACATGGCAAGCACTTTGGGGGTCAAACATGTGTCTGAGAGGCACCTCAAAAGTAACATGTTCTAAAATGAATTATCTTCCTATTACTCCCTTAGAATTTGTATTTTACTGAATGGTGCCACCATCTATCTGGTTGCCTAGCTGATAAAAGTTCATTCATTAATTTATCCAACAAATATCTGTGGCATGTATCAATAACATGCTATCTTGCTAGGACAAAGTAATAAGCAAAACCAGATATGGTCCCAGGTCTCATGAAGTTCATTTGCTTGCCTGATTGTTGCCTAACTGCTCCCCTGTCGCCCAATTGCCCCTAATTGCCCTCCCCTGCCAGCCTGGTCACCCCTTAATGGCCCTCCCCTGCTGGCCTGATTGCCCCTAAGTTCCCTCCATTGTCAGCCTGGCCGCACCTAACTGCCCTCCCCTGCAGGCCTGGTTGCCCCCAACTACCTTTCCCTGCAGGCCTGGTCCCCCCGATCTGCCCTCCCCTGCAGGCCCAGTCCCTCCCAACTGCCCTCCCCTGCTGACCTGATTGCCTACAACTGCCCTCCTCTGCTGGCCATCTTGTGTGTTGAGTGATGGTCAATTTGCATATTACCACTTTATTATATAAGATAATTGCAAATAAATGTAAACTTGCACTTATAATAAAGCTTTGAAGGAGAAATGTGGTGTTTTAAAGCTTTATAAAATAGAATTTGATCTAATTATTGAGGTCAAAAAGTAACAATTGAGCTGTGATCTGAGAGATAAGGAGGAATTCCATAGGCAAAAACATAAAAGAAGAGTGTTATAAGCAGAGAAACCACAAATTGAAAAGCCTATGGCAGGAGGGAACATTACCCAAGGGACTGAGACAAGGCCAGTGTGAATGAAGAGAGAGCCAGGGCAGAGCTGGGCAGGGTAATATACACAAGAACAGCACAGGTCTGATACACTTGCAGGACTTACTAAAGAGTTAAGATCAATATGAAGCACTTGAAGCATTTTTAAGGAAGAAAATGACATAATCAAGTTGTGTTTTGAAATACACAGAATGCAGAACAAACTAGAAGGAAGCAGCATGGACATAGAGGGGCCAGTTAGGAGGCTCCTGCAGTATCCAGAAAGATAAAAATGGTGCCTTGAACTAGAGTGATGCTGCTGATGAAGATTGAGAAGTGATGGATTTGAGAAGATTTACAAGAGGACATCAACCAGTACTAGACTTATGGGGGAAACCACTTAGTAAATTATATAAATGTCTAATCACTGTGTACACCTGAAACTAATATAAGGTAATATTAAATGTCAACTGTAATTGAAAAATTTAAAAGAAAGGACATTGATCAGACTTGGTGATGGATTAATATGGGCTTTTGAGGGATATAGGTGTTGAGGATGATCATCATCTCTCTCTGGCTTTTGAAGCTGCTTAAATGAAAAAGCCATTCAGTGAGAAATGAAATAGCTGAGGAGGAGCACCTATGAATAGGATAGTGCTGAGGGACAATGCAGAAATTCTCTTTAGACATGCTGAGTTTGAGAGGCCTTTGAAACATTGATCTGGAAGTCTCCTTGAATCCATTGTCTCCCTGACTTTCTATATTCAATCAGACACCTGATTCTACTTCCTCTCCATTCTGTCTTAATTCAGGCCCTTGTAATTATCTCCTGGGTAATTACAATAATCTCCAGGCTCTTTCTCCTTCCAATCCATCCATCCCATACTGTAGGTCTTTCTAAATGTTGCCTTCTCCAAGAAGCCCTTCTTGACTATCCAATCTAAAGTACCTTTACCCTATTACTCTCTATCTCAGTCACTTGGGGTTTTTACTTTCTGAAAACATATAATAATGTGTTGTGTTTTTAATCATAGAAATAAATATGGACATATACAAATATGTCCAGCTCCATTTGCTAAGAGGGCATAGAAGCAATGGTATACCCAAAACAAGGAACACAGGTAGCCCCAGAGCTTAGTTTCTAAATACCATTCTCTATGAAAAGGACCCAGGGCTCCTCGAAGATATGCTTAATTCCAGGGCTGGAGCAAGGAAAGAATAAAATGAGACATCCTGCTATAACAGATAGTAAGCAAGTGCTTAGAAAATAATGGGAACGAGTCAAGAGAAACAGGCCAAGCCTCTATCTTCAGAGGATCTAGGACTCCCCCAGTGTGGCTCAATGGTTGAGTATTGACCTATGAATCAGGAGGTCACTGTTCAATTTCCTGTCAGGGCATATGCCCAGGTTATGACCTCAAGCCCCAATAGGGGGTATGCACAAGGCAGCCAATCGATGATTCTCATCATTGATGTTTCTATCTCTCTCTCCCTCTCCCTTCCTCTCTGAAGTCAATAAAAATATTTTTTAAAGAAAATGAGGCCAGTTGGTAGAGCCTCCCACTATCAAATCTGGAACAATTTGAACATCAAAATAAAATATATTAGTTTATTATAATACACTGAATAACTACATTAAGAATACATGAGTCTATAGGAAGAAAAGAAGGAGAAAAAGAGAAAGAAAGAAAAAAAGGAAGGAAGGAGAAAAGTTCTTTCTTACAGTAGAATTCCAACTAATCAATACCAAAAAAAATTATGGACCCAAAAGTATCAATAATGGTAAAATTAGTGAGCAAAGTTTTGATGAGGATCAGGATATTTCCATAATCTCAAAGTATCTTTCCACAAATTATGTGTTAAATACAAAGAGAAAAATGGAGAAACTGGTGAGCATCACCTTAAACAAGTGATGAAGGCTTCTGTTGCCAGCATTGGGATGATACCCACATTCTGTGCTTGCTGACATGATAACCTCACTTCAGTGGTATTCCTGCCCAAAAAGCATAGCTTGAATCTAATCATGCAGAACCATAAGATAAACCAAAATTGAGGGACACTCAACATAATAACTGGCCTGTACAATTCAAAAACACAAAGGTCATGAAAGCTAAAGCAGAAGATGTGCTCTGGATTAAAGGAAACTGAAGAGACATGACAATTAAATGCATTCTGTGGAATTGGATCCTGAATGGGGTGAGGGAGATGGGAGGGCTATAAAGACATTGTTGGGACAGAATTGTGCTGTGGTAAGAATATATGCTTTTAAGGAAATGCACAATGAGTATTCAGGGATAAAGAGGCACCACATCTGTAATTTACTCTTTAATTAATCAGAAATATGAATATTTTATATAGTTATCTGTACATATAAAAATAGTAAATATAATAATGCATGAACAACAAATATAAATTATATAAAAAATAAAATAAATATATTTTTAAATCATTGGAGAGAAAGGCAATGAAAATAATAAAGTAAATAGAGCATTCTATAAGTGATTAAGGGATATGGACAAAGAGGGATTTCTCTTACCAGTCTTGCAAATTTTCACCCATTTGGTCTGATATCAAAATTAAAAGAAACATATAAATGGTTTGTTTTTATGTATTTTAGGGTTTTTTTTAAGGGGATTCTTTTTTTTTCAGGTTTTTTTTTTAATCTTTATTGTTGAGAATATTGTTTTTATGTTTGCTGAATGACTGATTGAGCCCATATCCAACCACTACAGGCTTACAATACCTCAGTAGCTGCTCATAACAACCATGAGAAAAGTCCAAACACCTCAGCACAGCCTTCAAAGCCTGACATCCACTAAAAGCCCTTTGTAGCATCTTTTATCTCATTTCTCGTCACTACTGACCACACACACTACAAGCTCCATTCATGCTAACTGTTTACAATACCCCAGCTTAGCACACTAGGCAACACTTCTGTGCCTTAGTATGTGCTGGCCTCAGAGCCTAGAAGATCTTCTCTTATCTTCCTGGCAACTTCCTATTATGTTTCAAGATCCAGACCAAGAATTTTCACCTCTAGGAAGGCCTCTCTGATTACTCCAGTTGGAGATGACACCACCTATTCTGATTGGCCAACACTTCCTGGACCTGCCACTCTTTGTTTACAAGCCTGTCTTGTCACATGGTCTGATTGCTACTTAAGGACAGGGGTTATCCACTCACCTGTAAGCCCAGTGCTTTGCACAGGTCCTGGCACTTCATAGGGGCTCAATTAATATTTGCAGCATGAATACCAGTGTCTAAACTTTCTGTATCCTCTAAGGGAGGAAGCCCAGACTTCAGTCTCTTTCATTATCTTCAAAAAATACAGATGAGTGAGGGAAATTAGTTCTCCCCTTACTTTACACACAAGGAAAGTGAGGTTCAGAGAGGATAAAATAACAGTGTCCCAGAGCTGAGCTATAGCTGAAATCCAGATCTTTTGCCTATCAGTTCTTTCCCAGAAGGTAGGTGGGTGAGAAAATAATGAAGGAGATGCCATTTGTGGTTTGCCTAGTCTATGTCAGACTCTAGGCTTCAAATAAACTTTCAGTTCCTAGCATCACCATTGCATTGTAAGGAACCCCGTTTACAGACAAGGAAACTGTGGCTCCAGGTCCCATCCATCTGACTGCAAAGCCCATGCCCTTTTCTCTGCACACTGCCATATGGAGGCCCACCTCTGACCCTCCATCAGAGGATGTGAGAGTCCTGAATCAATCATCCTCAACAGTATCCTTTCAACCAGCACCATACACAGGCCCACAAGACAGCCCACACCCCCAGACCACAGGCTTCATTTCGCCTGGTTTCCAAACCCAGGATATTTGGGTTGTAAGACAAAACCTCCATTTCTCCAGCAGAAAGTGAACACTATACACAATTATCCAGCCAAACTGCTGACGCTTACAGACACTGCATCACGCCAAACGGAGTCTGGTCTGCCCAGAGACGTTCTTCAGAGGATTTAGGACTCCCCCAGGGCTTGGCACTGAGGGGGACCCTGGAGCTGGGGGAGGGGATGCCTGCCTGGCTGCATCACAGAGTCTGGGCGAAGGCTCCATTCCCAGGACAGAGACTGCCCAGAGATGAGGGGGGTGTGGAGGGGAGAAGTGAAGCCCCAGAAACCCGGTGTTGCCCACCCCTAGGCAGGGGAGGGGTGGGAGAGGTGGGAATCCCTGCCAGCCCAGAAGGCCTTCCCCACTCCATCCCTGCTTCCCACAGACCAGCAGTCTCTGGCATAGGTTAGAAAGGGCCAATAATGCCATGACCTTCAGGTCCTGGGTCAGAGAAGCCAGGCGGCCTAAGGGGGCGGATTCCTGGGCTTTTAAGGCCTGCCTTGGTACTGGGGGAATAATCAGCAGACATTCAGACCTGGCTCTGACCCTAAGCAAATCATTTAACCCCATGTGCTTCAGTTTCCCTGTCTTTATAAGTAGCACCTGTCTCACAGGGCTCATCCAGAGGTTTCATAAAGTGAAAGGTGCAAATAACCTAACAGAAAGGTTGGCCTTAATCGATACTAAATAAGTGTGAGTAACCGTGGGTGAGACTTCCCCACAAATGTTCCTGACTGCCCCACCCAATATAATCTTACTGGATTTTAAGCCTGTGTGTGTGTTTTTTTTAAATATATTTTATTGATTTTTTACAGAGGAGAGAGATAGAGAGTTAGAAACATGGATGAGAGAGAAACATCGATCAGCTGCTTCCTGCACACCCCTACTGGGGATGTGCCCACAACCAAGGTACGTGCCCTTGATTGGAATTGAACCTGGGACTTTTCAGTCCACAGGCTGACGCTCTATCCACTGAGCCAAACCGGTTTTGGCTAAGCCTGTTTTTTACTTGACTAAGATTAAAGTCCAGGGAACAACCAGAGTCCTCAGTAGAGATGCAATTAAGTTTTAGTCTTACCTTTCTGAGATGACATTCGCCCGAGAAGGAACAAACAACTTGCCCACACTAACCCACCAGCATGTCACCCAGTGCCAGGCATTCCTCGAGCCTCAGAGTCCTCCATCCCACTTTGTAGCCAAATGCCTTTGGAAAGATTAGTCCTGAATGTGGGCAACAGCCATCAGTTTGGAGTGACCTATTGCTTACTGAGAAGCAGAATCTCAACACGATACCTGAAGATCCACCACCAGGGTCGTTCTAAGCACCCTTTAGTGCTACACATTGCCCCCACTGCTCCTCTTTCCAAACATTACTCGCTTTGGGTAGTGGAAGAGAATCAGTCTTGGAGTGAATTAGTTAAAAGTTTCCCCAAATTTGCAATGTGGTTAGAACCACTTGGAAGACTTGAGACCCCTTCCAAGGAAGGAGAAAGAAGTGAGCATCAGTCAATGGCCTCACAGATCCAGGGAAGGGGCAGAAAAGCCCACCCACACTCCTTGTCCTAAGAAGCTTTGGTTCCAGAAGAGCCATCCCTGATCAGACACTACGTGGCCCAGGGAGAGGCAGAGCTGAGGTCCAAGAGACACACACCTTCCAGCAGAGCCCTAGGCCTAGTCAAGGTCACAGGGGGAAAGGGTGGTGATGGGGCCAGGGCCAGACTTGGGGCAGGGGTCAAACTCCTTCAGGAACCCACACACTCACGCTTTTGAGTCAGGGAAGAGCTGGCAGCTAAAGCACTCAGAACATGGGTCATTTATCAATGGCCCAATTCATTCCCAACAATCCCCATTGTCTGGGCCAGCACAGAGATGGGCATTCTCTCTCAGAGCCGCTAGAAAGAAAAGCTCTAAGACATGGTCACAAAGCGGAGTCCCAAGATACTGAAGCCAAAACTGAGACATATGGTTTGAAAACCAGATAAAATATTTGAAATTGGGGATGTTCCAAAAAAAAAAAAAAATCCATGCAATATGGTTCCCATCCTCAGAAATCAAGAGAATGCTCAATTTCTGGTTGTTCGTTCACTTATTCTAATCTCTCTCTCTACAAAAGATGTGGGAGTTTATAGTTAAAAATGTGAAAACTATAAAGTTGTTCAAGCAGAAATTAAAAGTCGAAGCCAAGATTTGAAATAAACAGTTGCTAGAATGGAGCAATATGATAGACTAAGAGCTTCGTAGCAGCCAGAGTAAAAAGAGAAATACACAGATTCTATCAACAGCCTAGAAGTCACACAAACCTGTAGAAATCCCTTGAACTTTCTAAGTCTTAATTTCCTTGTCAGAAAAAAAAAGGGGGGGGGATAGAAAACTACTGACCTAAAAAAGTTGTTATGAAAAGTAAATGAAATAAAGCATGTATTAAAGGTTCAACAAATGGTGGTTGTTATTATTGTTACTCTGTTGTCTGATTTCTCTTCTTTAAACTGGAACTATGATAACTTAGTGGGGTTGTCCTTGATGCTCTCTGATTCCTTATTGTTTCTCTGAAATAAAGAATGAGGAAACAGCCTGAGTCTGTCACCATGACTCCTCCAGTTTCCGGGAGCCTTTCTGGAGTCATAAAGTTGTTGGGGACCCTTACTAAGGAGAGATCTAGGGAATTCCTCTTCTCACCCCTCACCCCCATCTTTCCTCTGCAAGAAAGCTAGCAGGCAAAGCCCAGCCTGTCTATTGAACCATCCCCAAGGTCAGGCGGACCAGGCCAGGTACAGGTAGATCCCAGCAGCCTCTCAGGAAATGGCTGATGCCCTTCTGCTCCCCTGCAATAGGGAAGTCGATGGAGTGAGAGCGCAGGCACTCCTCCAACCAAACCATAAACACTAAGGAAGAGAAAGCCAATATCATCTTCTAACTTCCCAACTGAAGGAGCACAGTTAGTCTGGCCGCCTCACTGAAGGCTGTCCATAGGAGAGTGGCCAGGATGGGAGAGGTCTGGAAGCAATAATAATGACGACGACAACAATAACAACAACAACCAGCTGATATGTGAGGGCACCTACTCTTCTGAGCACTGTTTAGTGTGTCCCCAGAAACCCCCAGGGAAAGGAGGTCAAGGAGAACAAATTCTATAACGGAACAGGAGAGAGAGGAGACAGGAGCAAAGCAAAGGCCAGTTCTTCCATCCTCGCCTGCAGGTGGGAAACTCAAAATAGTGCTGATTAAAACCAAAGAAGAGAAGGAATCAGCCCAGCTCAACTCACTGCTCCTCCCTGGCACCGGGCTGCCCAGACCCCAGCCACACACACAGGACCACACTGCTTGTCTGCTGCAGGGGGACCCAGAGCATAAACTAGAGCCCGGAGCAAATTACAGGTGTGCGCTCACCTCAGCCCCGCCAGACTGGCCTTTTCACTTGTGGGTAGCAAAAGCTACTTCTAAAGGCCTGACCCAAAGACCCCAAGCTCCACGGCAGCCTCAGTTCCAGATCAAATGGGACACCTCAAAGGCACTGTGTCACCATCTGCCCGACCCCCAGCCAAAGCCCCTGACTTAAGGTATTCCCTACCAAGGCCCGTTTCTTGAACTCATTGCCCAAAGTGCCTTATAGGCTAATGGGGCCTAAAAGAGGGGCTGCAGGCTGAGAGCGGGTCTAATCAGAGGTTCGTGTTTGCGTATATACATATTTTACACATGTGGGTGTCTATTGCACATATGTCCTTGCCTGCAGTTGTACACAGTGGGAGTATGTGAATGTTTGCATGGATGTCCTGAGAAGAACTCGCAAGACTGCAGTGTGTGGGCAGGAATGTCTGTACACATGAGCAGCTGTGTGTGAGGGTGTGGGTGCCTTGTGAGTGTTTGCAGGTGGGCATGACTGTGTCTGCTCATCCCCTCTCCGTTTCCTCCTGCCTCTTCTGGTGTGACAGTGAGGTTCCCCCCAAACTGTCTCCCCGACCCCGGCCAGCCAGCCGAGGTCACTGTAGTGATGGATGAAGGCTCTGAGCTCTTGCCCTGCTTAGTCCTGAGAAACCAAAGCCAGCTGACCCACAGAAAAGACACCCCAGGTAGGGACAATTCAGGTCATCCTAGAAAGTCTGAGTTCAGATAACACTCCTTCCCCTGGCTCCTGCCAGCCAGCCCCGGCTCACTCACACACACATCCCTCTCTCTCTACACTGCACTCTCTCAGCCCACACCCCTGAGTGCACTTCCAGGGCAGCAGGCATGGTCCACAGAGAGCTGCCGGCTACAGACACGTGCCACCTGTGGGCACACTACAGTCCCCTTACATGCAGGTCCCTCCACACACGCTGACAACTCTGCCACCCACACTCGCACTCTGGGACAAGACTAGAAAGTTCCACATGCTACCACAGCAGCCCACACACACTCTCACTGACACCCCTAGACCTACTGTCCAAATAGTCGCACACATGCTCTGTCCCCAGCACTGCTGGTGGGTCCGGCCCGGCCCCTGAGTCCAGCCAGCAGTGCGTCTACTTACTCTGAGCAACTTGGCGGGCCAGAGGGGTGCGCACAGCGGCCAGCGGTGGCGGCGCGCAGCTGGGGCTCCAGAGGCCGCGCGCAAGTGGCTGCGCTGGGCCGGCCCAGCCCCCGGGGCCGCCCGCTGCCCCGCGCCCCCGCTCGCCCCACGCCTCCCCGGGCCGCTGCAGGACCTTCAACAACAGCGCGCTCCCAGCCAAGCCTCCGTCCTGTCCTGCGGCAGCCTCCGCTGCCTGGAGTCCCAGCCCCGCTGCTGCGAGGCTATTTTGGTGCCCCCGGCAGTGGAAACGTCGCTCTGGGCCCTCGGTGGGGAGCACTGGAATGGGGACGCGGTCACGTCTAATTAGAGACCTGGCTCACCCCGGGCTGGGCGGGAGTCACCGCGGGTAAGCGCCCCGGAGCCTCCGAGCCGGCCAGGCGGGGGTGCCCACATGCGCCCCTCATGCCAACATCTGGAGAAGGAAGGGAATGCGCCGTAATTGTTTCCCTTGGAGCCGAAACAACATAAGGAGGGGTGTGGGTGCGGTTCACGGGCTCCTCGGAGGAGCGCCAAACTTTGAGCAGTCCCCAGTGCCTGGAATGCGACTTGGTTTATTCACCACAGGTGCTTCCCTTTGGAGCCTGAGTCCCACGTAAGATCACCAGCCTCCAGATCACAGACCCGCCAAAAATGGCAGACTCCTTCTAACCTGGGACTCATCAAACTTCCCCTCCGGACTTCTTGTGTCAGATGGCTAAGTGGAGGGAAAGGGCTGATTCCTACCCAAAAGCTCAGGAATGTGGCGTTCTTGAACTGAAAGGAAGCTTCAAGGTCACTCCATCCAGCTCCCTCCATCCTGCCAAGAATGGGGGGAGGTGAGGGAGGGGAGGGCTCTCTACCCACCCTTAGGCGCAACCATGGAGAAACAGCCCCGAGACCCTCTTGGGCCTTCTTCCCAAATTTGAACCCTCGCATTGGCAGGAAGTTAACTTGGCAGCTAACCTAAATCCCTCATGTGCCAACTATGTCCATGTGTCCCCACTGTGTGTCCAGGGAGAGGGAGACTGGCTCCATCTCCATAACACAATGACACTCCAAGGTCCCATCTCAGGCAGCAAAAGCTACTTCTAAAGCTAACAATGACCATTGATTCCTGCCCTGGACGCAATACAGCTCCTGCTATTAATGCAACAGCCTCAGCTCTGGGGACCCCAAGCTCTGTGAGTGCCCAAGTCATTTTCCCCGGGGACAAGCCAGCTTCGACCCTGGCCTCCATTCATTTGTGGGCAGCCTGATTCTACACTGACCCACCCAAGTTTCCTGAGAGTAGCTTATACCCCTATCTCAACAAAAGCTGTCTCGGAGCCAAAGACAGAGTTTGGGCCCCAGCCACCCGCATGGCTGGACATAAACACTGGAGTTTCAAAATCTTTTCTCTGAGTCCGTTTCTGATAGGTCGGGTAGTATAATAAAAGTAGTCTGGGCTTTGTCTTCAAAGAGACCTGACTTTGCATCCTGCCTCTACTACTTTCTAGCTGTGTGTCCTTGGACAAGTCACTTAACCTCTCTGAAGCTCAGTTTTCCCAGAGCTACATTGGTGAACATGATAGCTCATGGATTGTTGAAAGTATAAGATGAGATCAGGAATGTAAAATTGTTTAGAGAACTAAGATATTTTTAGTATGCTAGAAATGGAACGAGGTTTAGATCATAAACAGGATAAATATTAGTAAAAAAAAAAACCCTAAGACATCTTTTATTTCCAGGACCAAATTCTGTGCCTGGGTTTCAGAGCAAGAGAGAAACAGACTTCGTTTGCTAGATGTTCCCTTAAGATCCTTGATATGAATGTTCCCCACCTGCATTCCACAACATGCGCGTGCACACAGACACACACACATCCACTTTCCCAGATACGTACTGCACAGCCCAGCCTCCTTGTCTCCTGTTGGCCCCATAGGCCCCAGCCGCCTATACCCTCCTCGCTGGCCGCCTCTCCATTCTCGGGAGGCCGCCTCATGGCTCCAGTCTTGGCCGCAGCAACTCCGAGTTTTCCTACCAAGGCCCATGAGGGCAATTCCTCTCTCCTTGCCCATCCTTCTGGGCCATGGCCCCAGCAAGGCCTGAAACTCAAAGCAAAGGGAGCAGAGGCCTTCTCTGAGACAGTCCAGAACTGAGGCTGCTGGAGGAAGCTCAGAATTGGAGCATCATCCCCCTCCATCTCCTCCCCTCAGCCTGCCTGGCTTCACAGTGCTGTCCTGCTTAATTCTTGATGGAAATTCCATCCCCGCGCCAGCTCTGGCTGGCTCACGGAATCCAGGCTTCAGCCAACAACAAACTCCACCCAGAGACAGGAGGCCTGCCTGGTCATATAAACACAGATACACACATATACACATATGTACATACACACACAAGACATTTACAAACTCAGAGATTCTTGCCCAGACACATCCATACACAGAAAGACAATAAGCACTATGACCACGAATAGTTATTGCAAGGTAGTAAGTACAAATAGCAACTTCCCTAATCCTCACAACACTAGGTTCTGGTATTAACTTCAATTTACATATCAGGAAACTGATGTATGAAGAGGCTAAGTTAACTTGCATGAGGCATCTATAATAATAAAAGCATAATATGCTAATTTTACAGCCAAACGACCTTGCAGACATCATTCTGGACATCCTTCCAGACAAAGCCACAGTGGTAGGAGCCGACGAGGCAGAGGCGGTTAGGGGTGATCAGGCAGGCAGAGTGGTTAGGACAATCAGACAGGCAGGCAGAGTGGTTAGTGGTGATGAGGCAGGCACGTGAGCAGTTAGGGGTGATCAGGCAGTCAGATGAGTGGTTAGGGGCAAGCAGTTAGGAGCCAGCAGTCCTGGATTGCGAGAGGGATGTCTGACTGTCAGTTTTGGGCCTTAACTGGTAGTCAGATATCCCCCGAGGGGTCCTACATTGAGAGAGGATGCAGGTCAGGTACCCCCCCTCCTGTGCACAAATTTTGTGCACTGGGCCCCTAGTTATTAATAATGAGCTACAACACTCACTAAGGACTGATTACTAGATTATTATAATCGTGTTGCATTCATTTCCCTTACATGCCTTAGGCCCAGGTGCACCATTTCTCTCCACCAATACTAGCAATGGATATTTAGCAGCCGATTGCTCCCTCATTAGTCTTGGACTGACTTATTTGGTGTGCACAACATAAAATATTTCACTTTTGGAGAATAAGAAAAATAGTTTTATTTGCAATATGCTTATTAGTTTGTGCAGTTATTCAGTGTCTGGTAAGTTTATGTTCAATAAAAAATATAATTTTTATTAAAATGTTCTATTACTTTATGTTAATGATTACTTATTTATTTTAGCCCTTTGTATTCAGCATGCCTCTATTGAAATAAACTTACATTTCTATGAAAAATTGAAGCTTTTGTTTTTTTAGTGGCCCACATAAACTTAAAACATATTAGCCTTTGAGTGTGATATGCTTGATGTAGGGAGCTCCTCAGAGACTCTGGGCACTGTCTAGGAGCTGGCCAAGGAGGGTTCTGGCCTCCAGGACCAGATGAGGCTGGACAGGGCTGTAGAATAAAGCACAGCATGAAAGCCCAAGCTTCTGGTAGTACAGAGCATGTGCTGCTCAAGGGAGCCAGAGCCATAATGCAGAGATGGCAAGACTCTGATGGGAGGCAGAGTGGCTGGGAAGATGGGGCAAAGCCATAATAGAGGACCAGCAGCAAAATCTAGAACCAGGAATGCTAAGAGAACTGCAGAAAAGGAGAGAAGAGAGCAGTCCAAGAACTTGTCCACTGCTTAAAGTTTCCACGCTAATCAGAACACCTCCAAGCAGAGGCTGTGATGGCCCTGGGCCTCCTCACAAGCATCCCCACTAGAGAGCACCTGAAAAGGCCTGTCCTATCCAGAGCAATCACTTTTGTCTCAGAACTCCTCATCACTTCTACTGTCACCGCCCATCCACTCTGTGGCCTAAAGATAGCTCAGCATGGCAGTCCTATGGGGCATTTGGACTGAGAAAGGGTTTCTTGAGCGAGAACTTCTTGACCCCACAAATGGATCTGGAATCCTGTTGTCAGGCAATGGCTTTTTAAGAGAGGGGACATTCTGAGTCTGAGAATTTGCATTTTAAAAAGTTGCCTGGTGGTGCAGATGTTACTGATCTGGGGATCCCACTTTGAGAACCACTACTTTAGAGCACAAGAGGAAGTCAGAGATTATTCCAGCCCAAAACTAAATGGCTTCTTCTGAAAGGTCCCTAAAGAAAGACGTTATACTCCCGCCAGTGGTTTGTACTTCCCCCTCCCCGACGGCCAGCTTCCCAGCTTCTGCCTCAGCCCTGCTGTGTGTTGGTGGGCCTCCCGTGGGCTCTGGGACGGCTCTCTCTGACTCAGCACATCTCAAGTCAAGTAAGAGATGGTGTCCATGCCTTAACCAGTTTGGCTCAGTGGATAGCATGTCGGCCTGTGGACTCAAAGGTCCCAGGATCGAATCTGGTCAAGGGCATGTACCTTAGTTGTGGGCACATACCCAGTAGGGAGTGTGTAGGCGGAAGCTGATTGATGTTTCTTTTTCATCGATGTTTCTAACTCTCTCTCTCTCTCTATGTGTGTGTGTGTGTGTGTGTGTGTGTGTATATGTGTGTATATATGTATATATGCATATATGTGTATATGTGTGCATGTGTGTGTATATATATGCGTATATATGTATATACGCATATATATACATATATATTTTTAAGAGCTGATGTCCACTCTGCACCTACACAAAAAAATACCTGATGACTGGGCAGGTTCTCTGACCTGGGGAATGGAGATATCAGATGAGAAGTTCATGATGATGGCACTGAAAGGCCAGCCGACCCAAGGAGATGAGTGATGGACCAGGATCCCAGTGCCCACAGCTGCAACCCCATGTCTGGCAGTCCCCTCCTGCATGGCTGAGACCTGCACATTGAGATGCTGCTGCCTGCCTCCAGGAGCAATGGTGGGACCAGGCACTCATGGGGGACTGGCAAAGGTGGATCTGGCCCCAGGGTACCAGACAGGCTGGAGCAGATTCACCACTGACTCACTTGGGCCCATCAATCTCTCCAGACCTTCCCATGCATTGCTCTCAAATGAGGAAATTTTCCCCAACCCCCAGAGCCAATGTGAGAACTTACAATATATTTAGAATGAGGCAATGTAAGGACAAAAAGCCCTCAGAGATCTCTGGGTACAGGGTTTGAAACTTTTATTCCCCACCAGGATCACCTGTGGGTGAAATGCAGAGTCCCAGGCCCCCTCCAAGGTTCTGAGTCTGCAGGAGGGTGGTGAGCTCTCTTCCCAGCTCCTTATTCAGTGGCTCCACTTGACTAGTGAAGTTGGCAATAGTGAGAGTATTTATTTACACCCTGGAAATTGGGCAAACACTACAAAGCAGGGCATTTTGTTTTGTTTTACTTTGTTTTGAAATACTGGTCATGGACCATTTAGCAGCACAGCATGGAGCACATGGGCTTCTATTTTCAAGCATCCCAAACTGTTAAGAGGCAGGCCCGTTTTGAGAAAAGAACAATGATCCAGTGATGAGTCTCTAACCCCAAACCCTTATGTACAGGTAGAGAAACAGAGGCCCACTGAGAGGGAAGAATCTTAGTCACTGTCATCCTAATAAGCTCCTGGTGGGATCACAGCTGCTCTGTTCAAGGCGGTAGGGACTGTTTTCCAGACCCTCTCCGGAGTCCTCTCCACCACTCACTGGCTGGGGTTTATTGGCTGAGTAAGAGAAGGGCTGGAAGGTTGCCCATTGTGGGCCAATCAGATCACCTCTCATCTGCATTTGGAATTGGAATAAGTTGGACCGGAGGTCAGTACTGGACAGATCACCTGACTGTGGTGCCCTGGACAGCCAGCATGTGAATTCCAGATAGTGAGGGCTCCAGGCCTGGCCTGCCCTAAGTAAGCCTTAACTGTTCACCTCTTCATTGAATTCAGAGAGATTCCCAAACCCCAACATATACCCTCTCTTACTTAAAGTAACAAGCTACTTCCCATTACAACCAAGACCACCTTCAGAAATGTAGTCACGGAGCAAGTGAGTAGAAATAAGCACTCAAGATTCCTTCACTGTTGTCTTGCCCCTACCTCCAGCCCTCAGACCGGATGAAAAGGAGTGTGTGCAAATACCCAGTTTCGCAGGGCAGTGGTTTTCCAAGAATGACCCTGGTCCAGCAGCAGCAGCAGCGACTTCTGGGATTGTTTAGGAAATACACATTCTCAGGCCTCCCCAGAACTACTGAACCAAAAACTCTCCAGCTAGGGTCCAGCAAGCGGTGTTTTGTTTTGTTTTCGTTTTTGTTTTAATCCTCACCCAAGGACATTTTCCATTGATTCCTGGAGAGAGAGGGAGGCAGGGGGAGAGAGAGAGAGAGAGACATTGATTGGTTGCCTCCCATAGTACTCCAGCCAGGGCAGGGGATTGAGCCTGCAACTGATGTACATGCTCAGGACTCTTCAGTACACAAGCTGACGCTCTATCCACCGAGCCAAACCGGCTAGGGCTGGTAAGCTGTGTTTTAACAAGCTTTCCCCGTGATGTGGCTGCCTGCTGAACTTTGAGGCGCCGCTCTGAAGGCAGGAGCAGAGCTTCTGCCTCCCTAACAACCAATCAAAGGCCATCCAGTGCCAGGCCAGCGCAGGCTGTGTGGCCAGTCACACTCCTTCCTGGCCAGCCTGCTGAGCCCCACCCTCCTGAGGAAACTGGGGAGTCTGAGCAGTGGCCATGCACCCTGAGCTAAGACAAAGCCTTATATCCTAAGGCTGAGGGGCAACACCTTTCCAAACACACCCGGACAACCGCAGCAGACACCTGCCAGGGCAATGCTACTTCTGTCACTGTCCTGGTGTCTCACTGAGAGGGTGACTCAGTGGACATTCCCTGGCGACTTGGGTTCTGGGGGGCTTGCTCTGCTGGCCTGGAGACGGCTTTTGGTGTCCTGGGAGGAAGCCTGCCAAGGGCCTGGCTCTAGAAGCCACTTTGGCCTCTCCACCAAATAATAATAAAAATAACTGTGGCTACACTAACAAGTATTGCCTTTTCCCTGTATTCCAGCTCTGTCATACTAAGCATGTTCTGTCCCTTCCTTGACTCCTCAAGGCCCTACCCCCACTCCTGTCCTTGTATTCACCTGGCTTCCAGCTCTACCTCCCTCCCCCTCCCCCATCCTAGCTAAGCCAGTGCCTGGCCTCCGCTCAGCAGCAGGTGCACTTCCTCCCGTCCCAGGGGGGACCGCTGCATCTGTGTTCTTGTGCACCCGAGAAACTTCTGGGGCGACACTCAGACTCTGATCTTCCACTCATTGGCTGTGCGATGTTGGCGAGCTACTTACCCTCTCTTAGCCCCATGTCCTGACCTCTATAGCAGGGGTAGTGATAACTACAGGATGACACTGTGGGGAGGCATAAATGAGGTAAAGCATGGGGGGTACCTCCTCCCAATAGCTCAGCGCCAGAGAAGCCCCAGCAGGTCGGGGGAGGAGCACAGCACAGGGGCTAAGAAGCTGAGGCGTCTCCCTTACCCCTGTGACCCTAAGTGTCTTTCCTTCTCTGGGTCACAGGATCTATAGCACCTGAGGTATCGAGTCCAAGAGTCTTCTCGGAGGTACCCGACAGAGTCTCTGAGCCTGTAAAGTGAGAACAGGCCTGCTCTTCAGAGAGAATGTGTATTCTGCACCATTGTGTACCCCAGGCAGGTCCCAGCAGGAAAAGAAGTCCGCTTGGGTAGGATTTGGAAGACAATTTAATGAAAGGCTATTGGTGGGCAGTGTGAAGAGAATAAAAACTGGTTGGAACTACCCAACAACAGACAACTTGGAAAGTGGTTACCACCTCTACGTCTAGGGGGCGTGGGGGGAAATGGCTTGCTGGTGTTCCGATGGAACCATCGCAGGGCTAATCCCCAAACCACAGCATCAGAGCCCAGAAGAAATTCTCTGCTCCTCCCTCCGATCTCCAGCTCAGGCCTCCATCAGCAGAACCTGACCAGAGAGCCCAGGGGATGTGATCGGAGGCCCAGCTCCTGGGGGCACCGAGCAAAGCAGAGAAATACAGAAAAGCTAGGGAGAGGGTGGCCAGTACAAATGAAAAGCCAAGACTGCAAACTCTAAATCCTCACAGCCTCCCTCTCATCTAAATCTCTCCAGAGACACCCTGAACCCTCCAGAAAGCCACTGAATTGCCATGATCATTTCCCAGATTTACAACCTTTGGCGAAGGGCCTTCCAAAGACAAAGACAAGAGCTTTAGCTATGCTCTCAGGCACACACAAAGGCTGCCACGGGAGCTTCCAGAAAAGTTTCACCAGGAGACAAAAACTCTGACAATTTGAATAATTGAAAAGCCTTAATGCCAGTGCCGAGATACATTATTGAGGATGGATGGATAATTACCCAGAAAGGATTCTTCTAATATGAACCATGCCCAGCCTTGGACTTCGTAGGAAAGAAACAGAAATTGATCTACTTTAAATTCTCTGCAATTAATACCCACCTATGGTTTTAAAAGTCTGGCCTCAGACACACTTACTCTTCACGGAGGGAAATTATCCAGAACCCATCCATGCCCAAGACACATTAAGAAAACTGGGGGTAGAAGGGGATTTCAATCCAGACAACTAAGACCCTGCAAGGAGTCAGAGCATTCCCAAATAAAGAAGGTGCTTCTTCAGAGCAGAGTGACTTCATTGTTGCTGGAAGAAAACAATGAATGAAGACCAGCCCGTGCCTGGCACTGAGCACGTTACTTGGGATACAGCCATGATCAAGGTAGTCTCTGACCTTGGGATACTCACAGTCTCAGAGCAGAGAAAGTTTTATTAGACCATTACCATGGTAGGAGATCATAAAAGAGGTGTGTTAAATTGTCTCACTATAATGGTGGATTTATCCTTTATATTTTTTTAGGCTAAATTATCAGGTGCATATATATTTAGAATTCTTACATTCTGCCAGCAAATTTGTATTGTTCTAAGATAGCCTTCCATATCTCTCTGGTCCTCTTTGCCTTAAAGTCAATTTTATTCAAAATTAATTTAGCACTACCATTATTTTGGTTACCATTTTTATGGGTAAATAGTTCATTCATTTACTTTTTCTCTTTGTATAGCCTTATGTTTCAGATGCCTCTTGTAAAGAGCCTATAATTAGGCTGGTGTGGAGAGATTTTTTTAATTCCGGCCAATGTAAATGAATGTAAAGGCATTATGTGTTATGCAAATGGTGATCTGTGAGAAGAGATTTCCACAGAAAGAAAACAAAGTCAAGGCTCTAAGACAGGAGTGTGCCTGGTGCCTTTAAGCAGGAGCAAGGAGCCTAGAAAGGTGGAGGAGCAGATGAGGAAAGAAATAGAGAATAGCCCATGAAATTGGGAAAAAGGGATGGGATTCTGGGCACAAGTGGAAGAAATGGCTTTCGCTAGGACCCTGAAAGGCCCATCTATTGCTACTAGTGGAAGAAGCAAGCATACCTGGGATCAGTAGTGTACCTAGAAACAATTTGCATATATATAAGGAATTGATTAAATAAACTGACATATTTATTCAATGGAATGTGAGATGGGCATAAATTATGCAATAGAAGGACATGGAATGACATAGAAAAATGTATACTGAGAAAAGGCAGCTCCAAAATAGTTTTATGTCTTTATAAATATGTGCATAACATATAAAGGAAAGATCATACACCAAAATACAGCCAGACTGACTCCAGTCCTGTGCACCAAAAGATTGCCCGTTCGATCCGGGTCAGGGGACTTACAAAAGACAACTTCTTTCCTTCTCTCTCTCTCTCCCTTCCTATCTAGGTGAAAATATCTCACATCAGAATAGGTGAGGATTTAAAAAAATAATATTAATAAATTAAACTTTAATATTTAAAAAATATATTTTATTGGTGGATTTCTCGGAATGATAAAATAACTAAGAAACACACTGCTCCCTTTGCTGGAGGTGCTTTCCTATATTTTTTATATCAAGTATTTTTATAATTAAAAAGTTATTTAATTTTTAAAATTAAAAAAAGCTACCAGCTCTTTAACACTGAATTCTAGACTAATTCCTCCATAAAGCTCCCTAATTTGTCTTCACCCACTCCCCCAACTCCAACTGGGAGATTTTTAAGCCTCCTCTGAGCTCAGACAGCATTTTGAAGTAATAAATCTTAGTGAGGAAAGAAGAGCAGTTGTGTGTCTAAATGTGAGACCCCAGTTCATGCCCTTAGAGCAGCAGTTCTCAACCTGTGGGTCGCGACCCCTTTGGGAGTCGAACGACCCTTTCACAGGAGTTGCCTAAGACTATTGGAAAACACCTATTTCCCATGGTCTTAGGAACCAACACACGGCTCCTTGGTGTAGCAAAATGTAGCAATGTAGTTTACTGTTGTCATATTAAGACTGTTACCCATGCTACACCACGATTCAAGACAAAATTTCATTTATTTGTAATTAGAAATAAATATTTCACATATATAATTACATATTGTTTTTGTGATTAATCACTATGCTTTAATTATGTTCAATTTGTAACAACGAAAATACATCCTGCATATCAGATATTTACATTACAGTTCATAACAGTAGCAAAATTACAGTTATGAAGTAGCAACGGAAATAATTTTATGGTTGGGGGTCACCACCACATGAGGAGCTGTATTAAAGGGTCAAAGCATTAGGAAGGTTGAGAACCACTGCCTTAGAGCGTCCCCACTCCCACCATTTCTCCATCTCTAACCCCAGACTTTGTCCTTACGAGGAAAATCAATGAAAGGCTGCCCCTTTTCTTAGTCCCCAAATGTCTCAGCTAAGACCCCTTGGACAAGCGGAACTTTCCAGCCTACCTCCACACTAAGGACTACTATCTGCCCCCAGAATCCTAAGTACCTTTGGTGGGATATTGGTTCACTTCTGTGAATGAAGGAAGCGTCATTGTCCAAAATTTACAAGCCAGCAACCAAGGCTCAGAGAGAGGGAAGAGTGAGAAGTGAATCTGGGACCAACTGGGAGGAGAGGAGCCCTGGCCAAGCAAGTTTAAGTGCCTGCTTAGTGCGCCCTCTAGTGGATAAGGGTTTCCATCGCACCCAATGGGAGGGATGGGGTAAGAGGGCATTTTAAAATACTGTGGGGGCCCCTGCTTTTATTTTTGACTTCTTCATTTCACATCGTAGTAAAATGCGCCCGTATTTCACGTTAACATAATTTATATACAACTAAATAAGAGTTGAATTGGAGAAGATCAATGGACATGAAGATATTTTGTATCTGTTTTACCATTTTTGTATTTTGAAGACAATAACGTAATTTGGAAACTCAACTACTTCATGGGCCCTTGAAAAGTTTTTAGCTCATTGTTTTGGGAGATAAGAGATACGAATGAGAATTCATCTGTAAAACCAACACGTCTATGTTGTTATTATGATAAGATTTTACAAAACTGATTCAATATATTATAGTTATAAAATTATTCAGGATTCCCATTTCTACTCAAGTGAGATCTAATAAGTTTTATATTTGCTAGGAATTTTTCCATTTAGTTTACATTATAAAATTATTGGTATAAAGATAGCTGTAGTGTTTTTTATTATTATTTCATCTCTATGTACATATGGATGTTATATTTTTTTATTCTTATTATTTGTGTCTGCTCTTTCTTTCTGCTCAATCTCACTAGAGGTTTGCAATTTTGTTAGCTTTTTCAAATAACAAACTTTTAGCTTCATTGGTCCTCTTTGTTAGATCTTCATCTTATAGTTAATTTCTAATTTTAATCTCTATTATTTCCTTTTCACGTTCTTTGGGTGTTCTCCATTTTTTCCCCTAATTTCTCAAATTAAACACCTCAATTTAAGTATTGAATTTAAAACTTAGCTCACTACATTTTATCCATTGTCCTTCTTCAACATGTATATAGCTATATAATTTTCTAAAGTTACCACTTTTCCACACCTCCAAGTTCTGATGTGAGATATTTTCATTGTAAATATTTTTTATTTTTTTTATTTTTTAACTTAATAAATCTTTACTATTCAGTTTATTACAATTGTACCTCTTTTTCACCCCCATAGCTCTTCTCCACCCAGTTCCCACCCCACCCTCTGCTCTTACCTCTCCCTGATTGTCCTCATCCATAGGTGTACGATTTTTGTCCAGTCTCTTCCCGCACCCCCCCACACCCTTTTCCCTCTGAGAATTGTCGTCCACTCCCTTTTTATGCCCCTGATTCTATTATATTCACCAGTATATTCTGTTCATTACATTTTTAATTCACTGGATTTTTAGATCCACTTGTTGATAGATATGTATAAATATTGTTCATAATTTTTATCTTTACCTTTTTCTTCTTCCTCTTCTTAAAGAATACTTTTCAGCATTTCATATAATACTGGCTTGGTGGTGATAAACTGCTTTAGCTTTCTCTTATCTGTGAAGCTCTTTATCTGACCTTCAATTCTGAATGATAGCTTTGCTGGGTAGAGTAATCTTGGGTGTAGGTTCTTGTTATTCATCACTATGAATATTTCTTGCCACTCCTATCTAGCCTGTATAGTTTCTGTTGAGAAACAGCTGACAATTGTATGGGTGTTCTCTTGTAGGTAATTAACTGTTTTGTCTTTTGCTCTAGGCATTTTAATTATAATGGTTCTTAGTGTGGTCGTCTTTGGATTCCTTTTGTTTGGGGTTCTGTGTGCTTCTTGGACTTGTAAGTCTATTTCTTTCACTAGGTGGGGGAAGTTTTCAGTCATTATTTCTTCAAATAGGTTTTCAGTATCTTGCTGTCTCTCTTCTGGCACCCTTATAATTCTGATGTTGGTGCACTTGAAGTTGTCCCAGAGCCTCCTTACACTATCTTCAAATTTTTGGATTCTTTTTGCCTTTTGCGTTTCCAATTGAGTGTTTTCTGCTTCTTTGTATTTCAAATATTTGACTTGATTGTTGTGGTCCTCTAGTCTGCTGTTAGGTCTCTGTATAATATTTTTTTATTTCAGTCAGTGTATGTTTAGTTTCTAGTTGGTCCTTTTTCATATGCTCAAGGGTCTCGTTAAATTTATCAACCTTTTCTAGGAAATATTTGAAAAACCTTATAATCGTGGTTTTGAACTCTATATCCAGTCATTTGTTTTCCTCTATTTCTTTTGTTTGTGATCTGTTCCTTTGTCTGCATTTTTGCTGCTTCCCTGAGTTGGTAGAGTAGCTTTGTGTGGTAGGTGTCCTACATGGCCCAGTAGCTCTGCCTCCTCAGTTACATGAGGTGTACTCTTTTGATGTATCCCTTTGTGGACTGTGTGTACAGCCTTGTTGTAGTTAAATTTTGATTGTTGTTGGTATCACTGGGGGGAATTGACTTCCAAGCCAATTGGCTATGAGGATCAGCTGTGTCTACGCTGGGAAAACTGTGCTGGAATCAGCCTTATGATATAAGACTTGCAAAATTGCAAAAGCCTCTGTGCTAAGCTTGGATGGGGCAGAGTCTTAGGGCTGCGCAGACAGCTTTGGCTTCCCATCAGCCCTACGCTATGAGACTCCTGGGTCTGTGTCCCTCGGTAATCACTGCAGTCCTCTCTGTGTGCACTCGTGCACGCACCTCCAGCCCTTTGCCTTTCGTGGCTCCCCTGAGTTTCCATGAGCTCTGGGAACCCATATGAATCTGAGTCCCCAGGGTCTCACCTGAAACTAGGGTTCAGTACAGTTGGAACTGGAGTTCAGTGCAGTTGGGAGGTTCCATCTTCCTCTCGCTAGAGAAAGCCAGTGGCACAATCAGCAATCAGTCCTCTCTTTGTATACTCGCATGCGCCTCCGGACCTCTTCCTTTTATGGCTCCCCTAAGTTTCCATGCACTCGTCCCTTTTTCTGCCAGTCCATATTCCTCCCATATGAGTCTCGCCCAGAACTGGGGTTCAGTGCTGTCGTAAGTGGGGTTCAGTGCAGTTGGGAGTTTCTGTCTCCCTCCTGCTAAAGGAAGCCAGCCAGGCACTCCACCATGCACATGTCTCCAAACCTCAGCTTTTTGCAGCCCCTCTGAGTCTCTGTGAGCCCTTCTCTTTCATTCTAATTGTAGAATTTCCATTCAGCGAGCTTTCCTGTGGTTCTGGATGATGTTCGTTCTGTCTTTTAGTTGTAGTTTTAAAATTGTTGTGGAAGGCAGCAAGTTTAGGTGTTTACCTATGCCGCCATCTTGGATTCTCCCTTCCATTGTAAATATTTTTAAATTTCCATTATGATTTCTCTTTGAATTCTTATTTAAAATCATATATAATTTCAAGTATTAAAATTACCTTCTATCTTAACTGTATTTTGGTCAATAAATGTGCTGACCAAGATGAAGAAAGACCATTACAACCTGTCTCCCATAATTTTATTAACCATAATATATTGATTTCAGCTAAAACCTCCAGACAAAACACAAAAAGAATCTGTTTGAGAACTTTTTAAAGTAAGCAAAAGTGCCCCACCAATGTTGCTCAGTGGTTGAGCATTGACCCATGAAACAGGGAGTCATGGTTCAATTCCCAGTCAGGGCACATGGCTGGGTTGTGGGTGTGGGGTGTGTGGAGGCAGCCAATCAATGACTCACTCATTGATGTGTCTATCTTTCCCTCTCCTTCCCTCTCTCTGAAATCAATAATAATACTTTTTTTAAAACTAAGCAATAGCAGGTACACCGAGAGGGAAGAAATGGTAAAAATGCCAGTAAGTTTCCTGAGGTATTCTTTTACCTCTTTTACCTTCTAAATTTAACCTAAGTCTGGTCTCAGTCATGGAACTGTGCAGTGGGCACAGACAATAAAAACCCTGAGAGAATCCCTCTCTTTCTAGCCATAGGAACCCCTTCAAATCCAGAGTCGCCATTGTTTATTCTTCTTTCCTCCTGGTTCTGTTCCAATGCCAGGAAAGGGTCAGTGTCACACTGTCGCAGTGATAGTAGTGGTGTGGGCAACTAAAACCTCTGTCTCCGACAAAAGGTACTACAAAGGGGGCTCTTGGGGTGCCAAAGTTTTTGAGGATTTTTTTTTCTCACTGTCTCATCTTTTAATGCTTTGTCCAAGGGTAACTTAAATTCCACAAACCCAAACCCATGAATAGCATATTCAATGAGTTAATATTAAATAGTCTGTAAATCAATGGAGAGATAGCATTTGTTAACAGAGAAATAAATACTAGGAAAAAAAAACCAAACAGAAGTTTTTAAATATAATATCCAAAACAAAAAATTTCATTGAGTGAGATCAATAAAAGAATGTTGATAACAAAAAAAAGAATCATTGAACTTAAAGATAAGTCAATAAAAATTATATAATCTGAGAAACACAGAGAAACAATACTTTAAAATTGAACAGAATAAAATTGTGGGACAATATGAAAAGGCCTAACATTTGTCCCCTGAGGCCCAAAAAAATAAAGGAAAATATTGGCACATAAAAATTAATGGCTAAATTCTTCTCACAGTTCATGGAAAACATAGATTTACAGATTCAATCTCAGAGAATCTGGACCAGAAAAAAAATAAAATTATACCTAAACACATGTTAATCAAACAGTATAAAATAAAACTTAAAGAAAACAAATTTGAAAGCAGCTAGAGAAAAACAATGCATTACATATCGAGGAACAAAGGTTCAAATTAATGCAATTTTCTACTAAAAAGCATAGAAACTAACAGAGAATAAAACAACAACTTCAAAATGCTAAAGGAGGGTAGTCTTCACACTAGAGGAGGCTCCCGCCTGGCCCCCCAGTATTTCCAAATTAATACTTTTCTAGTCTCTCTTTTAATTTGCGAACAGCCTCCTCCAGAACCAGAACCCTGAACCAGGAACCCTGAAACAGGAACCCTGGACCACACGGGACATGAAAGAGGTTCCCACACTAGCAAACAATCAGTCTGTTTCTATGAGAATATTTAGAGGTTGGGTTGTCTGGACATGCACAGTCTCATACAATGGTCACTAGCTGCATGTAGTTAGTGAGCAATTAAAATGTGAGTAGTACAAACTTAAAGGTGCTTTAATATACTGCATTTTGAAGACTTATATGAAAAAAAATTTAAATATCTGATTAATATATTGTTATATAGGTTATATGACAAAAAGATAATGTCTTGAACATACTAGTTAAATAAATATATTAAAATTAAAAAATATAAAAAATAAAATAAAATGCTAAAGGAAAAAACTGCCAATCCATAATCTGATATCCAGTGAAAATATCCTTCATGAATGAAGGCAAAAATAGTTTTGTCTGTGAAAATGGTGAAGTAGGAGTATCCAAAAATTTCCTCCTCCATAAAAACAATGAAAGGAGTAACAAAAACTGTCAAATTTACTTTTTCAAAACTCTAGCAACTAGTCAAAGGTTTGCAGCAATTCAAGAAGTAATTATTTAACAAAAACAGCTGAATTCCAGAAATAACGGTGAACATTGTGGCCTTTTATTTATTAACTAGAGGCCTGGTGCATGAAATTCATGCACAAGTACCATCCCTAGGCCTGGACTGTGTGTGATCAGAGCCATCTTCCCTGGCTGCCATCAGCCTCTGCCACCTACCCCCAGTTCCTCATTCACCATCAAGGGATTGAAGCTGCCAGCCAGGGGGAGGGACTAAGAGGTGGTCAGTCCACCTCATAACAACTGGTCGAGTGGTTGTTCTGGTTATTCCACCAGTCCATCGATGTGCATATTGTGTATACACACCCACACACACACACACACACTAGAGGCTCAGTGCACGAAATTTATGCATGGGTGGGGAGTGTCCTTCACCCATCCTGTTCCCTCTCAAATCTGGGACCCCTACCTGGATCAGTTCTAAATGGGCAGTCAGAAATCCCTCTCACAATCCAGGACTGCTGGTTTCCAACTACTCACCTGCCTGCCTTCCTGATTGCCCCTAACTGCTTCTGCCTGCCAGCCTGATCACCCCCTAACTACTACCCTGCCGGCCTGATTGATGCCTAATTGCTCCCCTGCCAGCCTGTTTGCCCCTAACTGTCCTACCCTATGGGCTTGGTCACCCCCAACTGCCCTCCCCTGCAGGCTTGATCACCCCCAACTGTCCTTACTTGCAGGCCTGGTCCCTGCCAACTGCTCTCCTCTGCTGGCCATCTTGTGGTGGCCATCTTGTGTCCACATGGGGGCAGGATCTTTGACCACACAGGGGACATCATCTTGTGTGTTGGAGTGATGCTCAATCTGCATATTACCCTTTTATTAGATAGGATAGATGCCTGATGCATGGGTTGGGGCCAGCTTGTTTGCCCTGAAGGGTGTACTGGATCAGGATGGGTGTTCCCTTGGGATGTGGTATGGCCTGGGAGAAGGGCCTGTGATGGTTTGCAGGCTGGCCATGACCCTCGGCAACCCAAGTGGAGGCCCTGGTATCTGGGATTTATTTACCTTCTACAATTGAAACTTTGTAGCCTGGAGCGGAGCCAAGCCTTCTGTTCACACAGCCATTGAAACTTTGTTGCCTTAAGCTGAGGCCTGGGTCAGCCAGGATGTGTGGAAAGCTTGGCTTCTTCCATTGCCAGGGGCAACCCAAGCCCCCTCCTGCTCTCTCTGTGGCATAGCCATCTTGGTTGGGTTAATGTGCATACTTGCTCTGATTGGCTGGTGGGTGTGGCTGGTGGGCATGGTTTGTGGGTGTGGTGGAGGTGTGGTTAATTTGCATATTACTCTTTTATTAGATAGGATAGTGTACCGGTGAACAAAATTGGTGCACAGGGGTGGAGGTGTCCCTCAGTGTGGCCTGCATCCTCTCCAATCTGGGACCCCTCAAAGCTTGTCCTACTGCCAATATACAAGGATCGGCCTAAACTGGCAGTTGGATATCCCTCTCACAGTCTGGGACTACTGGTTCCTAATGGCTTACCTGCCTGCCTGCCTGATTGTCCTTAACCACTGTGCATGCTGGCCTGTTCATCCCCAACTTCCCCCTTGCTAGTCTGCTCACCCCTAACTGCTCCCCTGCTGGCCTGCTCATCCCAAACTGCCCCCCACTGTCCTGATCACCCCCACTGACCCCCACTGATGGCTTGCTCACCCCCAACTGGCCCCCTTGCTTGTCTGCTCATCCCCAACTGCCCTCCCTAGCCAGCCTGATCACCCTCATGGCCCCCCACTACTGACCTGATCTCCCACAACTGCTGTCCCATCCTAGCCTGATCACCCACAACTGCCCTCCCTCTTGGCCTCTGACTGCCTCTATTTCAGTCCCATGACCATGGCTTTGTCCAGAAGAACATCTGGAAGGTCTCTTGGAAGGTCTCCCAGTCTGATTAGCATATTACCCTTTTATTAGTATAGATAGAGGCCTGGTGCATGGGTGGGGCCAGCTCGTTTGCCCTGAAAGGTGTCCCAGATCAGGGTGGGGGTTCCTTTGAGGCATGGGGCAGCCTGGGTGAGGGGCTAATGGCTATTTGCAGGCTAGCCAAGTCCCCTAGCAGGGACCCTCACCAAATGGGGATGTGGCCAGCCTGGATAAGAAGCTGATGGCTATTTGCAGGCTAGCCAAGCCCCCCAGCAGTGACTCTCACCCCATGGGGGTGTGGCTAGCCTGAGTAAGGAGTTGAGGGTCATTTTCAGGCTGGCTACAACTCTTGGTGACCCAGGCTCCCAGACCCTCCTTGAGCAGAGGCCAGGGCAGATGGGAAACTTGGCTTCCTCCATCTCCAGGGACAACCCAATCCTCCTACTTGCTCCAGCTCCATGGCCTCTGTCATCTTTGTTGGTTAATTTGCATACTCCCTCCTGATTGGCTGGTCAGCATAGCAGAGGGATGGTCAATTTGCATGTTTCTCTTTTATTAGTGTAATTAGATTTTAGAGAAAGAGGGAGAGAAACATCAATTTGTTGTTCTACTTATTTATGTATTCATTGATTGATTCTTATCTGTGCCCTGCTCTAGGATCAAACCTGCAATGCTAACCAACTGAACTACTTAACCAGTTCTAACCAGGGCCTGTCGTATTTTAACTTGATTTAGTCTCACATCCTATCCTCCAATTCTGTGGTAGCTTTGAATACTAAGAGTCCAGCTTCATGGTAAAAGCCTAGCAATTGAGGGTGGAACTCTTTCAAAGTCTCATTCCAAGAGTATTATCATTATTTGATCTCTCTGGCCATTCCTTGGAAGACCTCATCTGCAATGTTGTCTTTCTTTGATCTGATATGGAGTTTGCCAGTGCATAAAGCCTTTTCTTCAGGAGCATTTGTTGAAAACAAGCACTTACTTAAATTCACAAATGCCTGAACTAGTGGATAATATTTGGAGTAATTAATAGACTAACCAAAAACATTTAAAAGGAAATCTGAGGAATGTGATATCTATAAGAGTTTTGAAAAGCTATAATATATTTCTGGGAATCTGGGAATCATGAAGCTGCATGCATGTTGAGGAAAAATCTGAGAAAACTCAGAGCTCTCACCTCTCACTGACCTTGAGGCTATCTGCAAGCAGGAAGTCAAAACTATGGCAAAGTTGTCAACTACTTATCTGAATGTTGAAGGTATGTCCCAACATGCACACAGAGCCCCTTGGTAAAAATTAAAAGACTATTGATTCTAGACAATAAGAAAATATTTGATCAATCATTAGCTAACCAAACAGTGGGTACATGACAAAAAATAAATACTAAAAAATTTACTTCAGAGAAGTCACTAAGCAAACAAGCAACAACAACTACAACAAAACAACAATTATAAATCCTAGAGTTGGTGGTAAGGAGGAAATATGATTTCCAAAGTTGTCACATTAGAATATTTTAAGTGTCCAGTTTTCAAAAAAAAATATTATGATACATACAGAAAAAAGTCTATATGCACAAGAAAAGCAGTTAATAAAAACTGTTCCTTAGGAAGCATGAACATTGAACTTTGTAGACAAGAAATTCTAAATCAATTATTTTATATGTACTCAAATAAGTAAGGGAATCAATATCTAACAAAATAAAGAAAAAAATGAGAATGCTGTCTCACCAAATATAGACTATCAGTAAGATAGAAAGCCATGCCTTAACCGGTTTGGCTGAGTGGATAGAGCATTGGCCTGCAGACTGAAGGGTCCCAGTTTGATTCCTATGAAGGGCATGTACCCTGGTTGCAGGTACATCCCCAGTAGGAAGTGTGCAGGAGGCAGCTGATCGATGTTTCTCTCTCATCGATGTTTCTGACTCTTTATCCTCCTCTCATCTTCTCTGTAAAAAATCAATAAAATATATATTTTTAAAAAGATAGAAAGCCACTCTTTCCTATGCCCCTCACAGTCCTCCATTATTTCTCTGAGTTCATCCACCCACTTTTCTTTTCTCTCATTCACTAGAGATCTGACTGACAGAAAAATGGAAGATAAAAGAATATGTTATAAATCTCACCATAGGGATGTAATCATCAAAATTCAGAACATGAGAAACTATTGAACAAATAACTTAGTTTCTCCAATAAATAATTTGCAATTTGGGAGAGGGGAGGTGGAGGTGAAGGGGGAGTTAAATTAGAAGAGCCTTAAAGCTACCAACCAGCAGCAATGTGAAGACCTTGAACTTAGGTTTTATACATGTATGTACATATGAACATATTCTATATAATATATATGTAATGCATATACATATATATGTGATAATGGAAGAATTTGAGCCACAACTAGATGTGAGATATTAAACAACAAGGAAATTACTGTTAATTTATTTTATTAAATGGGATTGTGGTTATGTTTAAAAAGTACTCCCCATTTAGAGATATAAGGGGAAATAGTTATGGGTATGTTGATGTAATAATACATAGGTGGGATGTATAGATGATGTATATATGTAATAACATTGACCATAAATAGATCACCGAAGGCAAGTAAGTGTCTTAGTCTATTTGGGCTGCTATTACAAAATACTACAGACTGGATAGCTTATAGACAACAATATATATATTTCTCACAGTTCTAGAGGCTGGAAAGTCCACTATCAAGGCACTCGTAGGTTCAGTGTCTGGTGGGGGGCCCAGTTCCTCATTCACAGCAGTCTTCTCACTGTAACTTCACACTGCAGTAGAAGAAGCAAGGGAATTCTCTCTGGCTTCTATTTTAAGGGCATTAATTGCATTGGTGAGAGTACTGCCCTTATGACCCACTCACCTCCCAAATGTCCCACCTCCTAATAACATCATTTTGGTGTTAGGTTTAAAAATACACATTTTGGTGAGAGGTTGGGGGGAAGTATACAAATATTCACCCTGTAGTACAAAGTAATTAGATAAGGTGGTTGAGGTTATTAGTATGTGTGAGATTAGGTTGTTTGTTTGTGTAAATTTTCCCATTTGTCTTCAAAATCTGATGGTCTATCAGGTGAGGCGGCTAGGTCAAAGAATGGCTCACCGGTCTGGAAAACCTCAGGAGCCATTGGTAGGAAGCATACAGCACAGTGGTTTCTATGGCAAGCTCTGGAAACCAACCCCTGAGTCTGTGTGACCTTGGACTTCACTTCTCAGTGCCTTTTTCCCCAGATGAGAATTGGAAATAAAAATGATATCTATCCCATAAAGTTGTCATGAAGATTAAATGAATTCATAGGTATAAAGCACTATCTCAGAGTATTGTATGGTCTAGCGTAAGCACTCAAAAAATGTCAACTGTCATTATTATTATTACATTGAAAAACAAGTTGAAATAAACCACCAAGGTTTTGAAACACATGTATCCAAAATATGTTTTTAATCTTGATGAAGTTCACAAATGGCACAATATTGATATTTCCTTAAATTATACAATCAAGCTCTTAGACAACAAGGCATAGCATCACCATTAAAACAAAGCAGAGCATCATCCCAGAGACCACAAGAGGCAGTGATTTCATGTCCCCCTATGGTTTGGCAAAGCTGCCATGAATAACAGGATAACTCTCAAAGAACCAGTTTGCTACCAGGTAAGCTGATGAGAGATATCATCATGTTTATTGTACATAGAATCAAATATAAAAAGGATGCACAATAAATATGGAATTTGTTTATTTTTCATTTAATTTCATTTCTTTTGAGTGTATGTATATCAAACATGTATATCTTCCCTGGGGTCTTCTCACCAAGTTGTTGTCAACAAACATTAATAGGAGTGGTGAGTTCAGCTTCATTGTAACCTGAGATTTAAAAAAAAAAAAAAGTTAAAAGAAGAGGAAGAAGGAAAATAAAGAGAAGAATGAGAACTAGAAGAACAAGAAGGGAATAAACATAGTTATTACTGAAAAGAATATTATTTTATAGAAGTACTCCTTTAACTAAACAGCATTTATAAATTATGGATATGAGATACAAGCAGGCTTTTAAAACAAATAATAGTAAAACAACAATAATAAGAACAATTCAACCATCACTATGAACATTAGCAGTAATGTTAAGATGATAGTCCTCTGGACTAAACCCTTCAAAACTGAAGGGTTGAAGGCTTTCTGAACCTAGGTTCATTAATGAGGAGTTGCCTGGCTAAGGCTTGCAGGGCTCTCCCTTTCTGAATTCAGCAAGCATTTTTTTTTATTCATTTCTCTTCTCAGAAACACAAAATTGCATCTCTGCAGCCTACCCTAGTGCTCTGACTTCAAGCTGAGTTGTAAAAGGAACCCACTGCCTCAGGAGAGAAGGATCTGAGGAACCTACCAGGTCCAGTGGGTTTTAAAATGTGGATGTTAAAAACTCAAATACCTTCCCCTCCCATCCAATAGAACAAAAGCAGTCACCTTCTTCCTGGAGTCTTTCAGCAGCTCAGGCCTGAAGTTCCCTACGGCGACGGCCATAGGAATTGGGGCCCACATCAGTGGGCACAAAGTCTTCCTTTAGTATCCCCCCATGTTTGCTCAGGTAGTCTTCCAGCCAATGGATCGCACAGGTAGAAGTTTTGCAGGCTCTCTTGTTAGGAGGAACACTGATTTGCAAGATGGAGAAAGAAGAGATAGCCTGCTAGTGAGAGTCTGGAGTCTGAAGCCTACCCCATGGGGCCTTTTCAAAGAGAATTGTAGCTCTTCAACATACCACTTAAGAATAAGTGTTTCTGGCCCTAGCTGGTTTGGCAAGATGGATAAAGCGTTGGGCTGGCCTACATACTGAAGGGTCCCAGGTTTGATTCCTTTCAAGGGTACATGCCCGGGTTGCAGCTTGATCCCCAGTAGGGGGCATACAGGAGTCAGCTCTCTCATCAGTGATGTTTCTATCTCTATCTCTCCCTTCCTCCCTGCAATCAATAAAATATATGTTAAAAAAAAAAAGATTAAATGTTTCTGGAAGAACCAAGATGGCAGCATAGGTAAACTCTGGTACTTGCCACCTCCTATAACCACATCAAAATTACAACTAAAATAAAGAACAACCATCATTCAAAATAGCCTGAAATCTGGCTGAATGGAAGTCCTACAACAAGAGAAGTAAAAAATAAAGTACATCAAGACTGATTGGAGGGGTGGAAGTGTGGAATGGATTGGCCCAACACCCACATGTAGTATGTGTTTTTTTAATCAGGAGGGATATCTCCACTGTGGAGGCCTCCCATGAAAAGTGAGGTGTTCCAGCCCCATACCAGAACCCCAGCCAAGGTTTCCAGAGCAAGGAAGAGAAGTCTCCATAATTTGGGGCTGTAAAAACAAGCGAGGATTGTAGCTAGTGACATGAAAGCTGCTATAGACCCAGGCAGTTCCTCTTAAAGGTCTTGCACATTACTTGTCACCACTCCCTCTGAGATCCAGTACTGGGAAGCAGCTTTGGGGAATCCAGGAACATACAGAAAGGAAGTTGATTGTCTAGCATTGGAGCAAGAACTCAGGGGTGGTTTCTTCCCAGAAGGGGTGCTTGCAAGAATCATTATTCCTATGCTGAGACCTCCCATGTTGCAGGGCTGACTGACCCATAACTTAATTTCTATGACCATAGCTCACACTGTTCACTCTGTCCTGGTGATTCCCTGAGACTCTGCCCCATCCAATTTGCAGCCCCATTCAAGCTTTGCAATTATTTTTCCATACAAATGGCCTGTCCTGGCTCAAACTTCAGACTTTCCTAAAATCTCTCAAACTAACAGCAGCTGGCATCAGCATGCCCCAAACCTATCAATAAAAGGCCTAAGATGCAGTGCTAGCATCAGCCTGCCTTGCTTCACAGCTGGGCCTTGCCTAGGCAGTTCCAAGCCCAATACAAATAGCAGCCATCTGCAGATTTCTCTGTAGTTCCTGCCAGGTGGCCGCAGGCAGCAGCTGACTTTGCACCTCCCTGGAGGCCCCACAGCCAGTGCACCCAGTGGACAACTTCAGACCATACTAGATTACAACTCTACATATCCAGAGGGGACACACTCAAGGGGCAGACTCAGTGAGCACCAAAGCCCAACTGAAGCAAGTCCTGCTCCATAGAGATGTGTCCTGCACAACAGTTTTTCCACTGTACTGTAGTTGCAGCTGGTCCTCACAGTCAATTGGCCTGGAGTTCAACTCCTCCCAGTAATGCCAACAGCAATCAAGGCTCAACTCAACAAGACTGTGCACACAGCCCACACAGAGGTGTATCTAGAAGGTCCAGCTCAGATGTCTGGAGAGACTGAGACACCTACTACACAAGGCATCTCTATCAATTCCAGGAGACAAAGCAGCTCTACCTTACACATAGAAGCAAACACAGGGAAGGAGCCAAAATTTGGAGACAAAAAAAACATGTTACAAATGAAAGAAATGGAAGCAAGAAAACTACTGGATACAGAGTTCAAAACAATAGTTATAAGGTTACTCAAAGATCTTAAAGAGAGCTTCTTCAAGGGACTTAATGAGACTTTCAAAGATGTTAGTAATAATTTGAAAGACAGGAAAAAGGATCAGTCAGAAATTAAGTATACAGTAACTGAAATAAAGAATAATACATAGGGATTCAACAATAGAGTAGAAGATCTCAAGAATCCAATCAATGATTTTGGATATGAGGAAGCAAAAAACAACCAATGAGAAAAGAAAAAAAAGAAGAATAAAAAAATGTGCAGATAGTGTAAGGAGCCTCTGGGACAACTTCAAGCATACTTACATTTGCATTATGGCAGTGCTAGAAGGAGAAGGGAGAGATGAAGATATTGAAATCCTATTTGAAGAAATGACAGAAAACTTCCCCTTTTAACCAGGAAGCACAGAGAGCTCCAAACAAGAGGAACCCAGAGGCCCACACCAAGACACATCATAATTAAAATACCAATGATTAAAGACAAGAGAGAATCTTAAAATCAGCAAGAGAGAAGCAGTTAATTACCTACAAGGGAGCACCCATATAACTGTCAGCTGATTTCTCAATAGAAATTTTGTAAGCCAGGAGTGGCAAGAAATATTCAAAGTGATGAACAGCAAGAACCTATAAACAAGATTAGTCTACCCAGCAAGGCTATCATTTAGAATTGAAGGTCAGATAAAGAGTTTCACAGACAAGAAAAAGCTAAAGGAGCATACCAAACCAATAGTACATAAAATGTTGAAGGGTGTTCTGTAAGAAGAGAAATAAGAATGAGTATGAAAATTAAAAGAAGGAGAAGGAAGAAAAGAAGGAAAAGGAGGAGGAAGAAAAGGAGGAGGAGAAATAAAAATATGAATAATAAAATGTCAATAAATACATATCTATTAACAACTAAATCTAAAAATCTAAGTAAATGAACAAGAAATCTAATGAACAGAATACACTGATAAATAAAATAGAACCAGAAGCATGGAAACATGACAAATATCAGAGGAAATGGGGAGAGGGTCCAGGAAGAGATTAACCAAAGATATGCATTAACTATGGACTGAGACAATAGGGTAGTAAAGGCTTGGGGCAGGACAGGAACCTCGAGGAGGAGGGCATCTGTAATACTCTCAATAATAAAGATTTTTAAAAGACAATAATAACAACAACAAAAACTAAAATAGCAAATTATATATATATCTTACAAATATAAAAATAAAAAAGTGTTTGGGCTCTGGGGGGAGAGGGGCAGAGAATCAGTGTTTCTCCTATATGCAATTACTAAAGTCGTTAGAGGAAATGGCCTGGTAGCCTTTGCTATGAGCCCTTCATGATAAAACCCAGTTCCTAACCATGGGACACACAGTGAAACCCTGCATTTATTGTCCCATACATATAATCTCTTTGGTACCGGGAAGAAGTTTTTGGCGAAGACCTAGCCCACCTCAGGACATACAAGAACCATACAGAAAGCATACCTCAGCCATGAGCACCAATGAAACCACTTTCCATGAGAAAATGAAAATTCCCTGAAGTTTTACCTGGAAGAGGCTCAAAGAACAGGGCTTACAAGAAGTGCTTATCTGCTCTTCAGCACACTTGTTCTTTTTTTTTTCTTTTTTTTAGGTTCCACATTGCAACTAATATTTTTGTTATTGTTGTTGTTTTGTTAATCCTCACCCAATGAGGAAGGAAGGGGGAGAAAAAGAGAGAAACATTGATGTGAGAGAGACACATCAATTGGTTGCCTCCAACATGAGCCCCGACCGGGGTCTAGGATCCAGCCTGCAACCAAGGTATGTGCCCTTGACTGGAATTGAACTTAGGACCCTTTAGTCTGCAGGAAGACATTCTAACCACTGAGCCAAATCAGCTAGGGCAGCACACCTCTTCTTGATTCTGGAGCTGGTTCCCAGGGACCAATCACCAAGCCCTGCATCCAGCTATCCTTAGACTAAAGTTACTTTTAACCATAGGCCCTGGGCACCTTCAAGTCTTGAACATGGACTAGAGTAATGACCATCACAGTGAACATCCTTTTAGAAAATGGGTTTACTCATCAAAATTGATGCTGAGGGATAAAGCAGAAACCAGAAGACTTTGCTGTGATATCTTCTAGGATCTCAAGAAGCTTCCCTCACTCTCTTTTATCTCTCACCTGGTCTATGAGTCAGGCTTTCTTTTATTCCATCCTGAGGTTCCCCACATTTTCTGTCATGAGCAAAGCTACTAATACCAGCTTGAGAAGCGATCAGAGTGAAATCTGCATGCATTAACTTCATCAGTGAGATCAAGAAAGGAAATCAGAAGGGATTTCACTTAGAATCCTTGGGCACCCCAACACTGGGGTAGCGATTCTTCTCCAAACCACTGGCTATACCTCTTTTCTTGCCAAGTGTTTCAACCCCAAAGCCAATGCCAGAGAACATATGAAAGTTGTTCAGACACTTCAAGTATGTGCCCAGCAAACAAATACGCAGATTACTGCATGGCTGAGTGATGGAGCTGTCCAGGCTGCAAGGAAGACAAGCCAGACAATACCATGCACCAGGCTGGCCTCCAGTGAGGGGCAGTCATGCAGGGAGGGGGTACTTTGAGCAGGAGCAAGAGGGGCAGGCAGGAGGGCAGCTCACACATCTTCCATTAAGAGAACTCAAACATTTGCTGAGTCAGCGTAGTTTGGGGAAGGGCTGCAGTGAGGAAGTGGTCATCTTTCCTGCTCAGGCCTTCATGCTCTACAGAGAGGTTCTCAGAGCAAGTGCAAGTGCAACCCATGCCTTCTGCCTAGGCAGTGCTCCAAGCTCAAGGTGCTACAGGGAGGTGGGGCTGGGGAAGGGTGTTCTCCCCGGCTTCATGACAAACATATACATCTTCACAGATCCTATACGTGTGAAGGCCCCAGACCTAACTCAGACACTGCTCTATGTGACCCCACCCTCTGCAAGGCTTTTGGCTTCAACTTGCAAATGTGCAATGAAGACTCTTTGCAGGTGTGAGATAACAACACACTGGTTACATTTCTAAAACATCCTGAGATCTGCTGGCTTCAAACTGACCAGTCTTAATTCATCCAATGCTGGGAAGTCTCCTCAGTAGAGCAAGACCAATTTCCAGAGAAAGTGATTCCACACCACCTCATTTCCTTTCCTAACAGCTTTCAGGAATGGATCTTTTCAATGTGTCTAACCACAATCACTCCAGCTGCCCTGAACCTTTGTCTTCTGTGGAGCATTAGAATGGCCGGGCTCCAGAGCCTAATGAACAAGGACAACCTGCTGGACTTCTGGCCAGAGTTTTTCCTCCTGGATATGCCAAGATGAATAGGAGCCTTACCTGGAGTCCTCTGCCTTCAGCTCCCGCTCCTCAGGCTGGTCCAGCTCATTGGTGTTCCTCTGTGCATAGGCCTTCACCAGTGAAGCCAGTAGGAGGTGCCCATCCTTCTCATTGAGTGCAGCAAGTTCGGAGTCTGGGAGGCTCTCCAAGGCCCACCTGGGGAGGGGAAGCAAACCCGATACAGACTCTGAGTCCCTGTCCTCTCCAGGATAAGCAGCCAGGCTTCCTGCTCACTAGGGCATGCCCTGAAAACGTGACCTTCTCTCCCCACTCCTAGCCCACAGGGCTTGAAGCTCGTGTCCACCTGAGGGTGTTGATTCACTGGGAGCCTCGCAGAGGCACAGAATTGCCTGATCCAGGGACAGAGGCTAGGAGCTTCAGGCCCTCTCACCTGAGCGGAGTTGCCTGGAGGCCGCCTGCCTGGCACAGGACCAAGATGCTGAGAGCCAAGAAGGGGGAGGACTTCCCGAAGCCCATGATGCCTCTCTGTAAAAGGAGAAGAACATTAGGGCTGCACCAAGACCAAGCCTGGCCTAGAGCCTGCAGACCTAGGATCCAGTCCTGCCTCTGCCACAACTGCCTTGTGACCTCATGCCTTGGTTCTGTTCGTTTGCCAGATAGGCTGCTGTGAATCGCTTGGTTCTGTTCATTTGTGGGATGGACTCCTGTGAATGTGCTGGGTAGAGCAGAAACAAGTGTCCTGGGTGAGGACTGGGAGAATTCTGGCTCTGTTCTGTGGGAAGCCAGAGAGAAGCCACAAAGGTGGCCTTGCACACAAACCCACACTTTCTGCCCTAGAGCAGAAAACAGGTGCAGACCCACCCTGCTGTAGACTGCATCTCCTGTCTTCTCAGGGATGAGAAATCTAGGAGCTCCTTCCCGCTCCGCTGAACTTGGGGAAAGGAAACGGGAAGGGTCCATTGGAAGAGAGTGCTGAGGATTTGGGTTGGGGTTTGGGGGAAATTTTTCAATGTGCCAGTTCCTGGTGTCTCAGGGCTGCACTGGAGGGCAGTTTGGCAGCAGATCCCTGTTCTAGTTCACCAATTGCACTGCCTCAGGTCCCTGCCAAGGTCCCAGGAACACTGGCGGGCTGGAGGAGCCTCAGAGGAAGGCTCAGGGCTCCCCAGAATGTGGTCCCTGAGGACACAGACCCAGAAGGCCACTCCCAGACCCAACTCCTGCATGATCCTGCACGCATGACAGGCACCATTGCAGGGCCGGCAGACCCACCCATCTGGGCTTGTGGAGCTTCCAGCGCCCAGGCCAAGCACTGAGGATGCTGGGGAATCCACTGGTGGTTATTAGAGGAGAATGCACTCCCGTCCCAACCTCCCTCCCTCTCCCGAGGGGGACAGAGAGCTAGGAGCACCTGGCTGTAGATGGGACGAGAGGTGGTCGTGAGAGGCAAAGGAAAGGCAGGCAGGCAGTTCCAGCAAACTGGATGAACTCATCCAGAAGCAGGGCATTAGGGTGGAGTGGGAAGTTCCTCACCTGGCGAATCGAGTTGCAGGAGAGTGCAAGCAGCCGGTCCCCCTGGATGGACACAACGCCTGCTGTGGGTGTCTTCCCAGCGGAGCTCTTGGCTCTTATTCCAGTGATAGTGGGAGGGGTTCCCCAGGAGCCTGCGTGGCCAATCCAAAGTGGCCAGGACCGACCCAGCTCCAATTGCGTCATTGCTCCCGCTCCCCGCACCGGTCCACTAGGGAGGGGTGCCACCGGCTCAGACTGTCTTTTGCAATGAGGTCATTGCTTGGAGAGCTTGAGGGCTGGGGGAGGCTGGAGAGCCTTCGACGTCCAGAAAGTGGGGACAAATCGGGGAGTTTGGCGTCACTAAAAGTGAGAAGCTAGAGCTTTTCTCACTCTGGATGCCTGAACTCTAGCCTTGCACCTGCCGCTCCAGTACGACCCCCAGCCCGCCACCTGAACCCCCTCGGGACTGAGCAGTAGCCCCGGTTTTACAGGGTGCTCCTCGGAAACAGATCCAGGCGAAGGAGGGAGGAGATGGGGGTGGGGGGGGAAGGGGCCTTGAAAGAGGGATCTCTGGACCACCTGGAGCGCTCCTATGACATCCAGTTCCCTCCTCTCCTTTCCCCAACACACTAGGATATCCCACTCCAACCCCGAACGCCCAAGAAGTTTATTCCCAGTCCGTCAGCCAAACCTCCTGCACCTCACTCCTCTGGGACGGGTAGACGTGGAGGAGAGCTCGGAGAGGATGGGGTAAGGGGCTAACCTGGCGAAGCCTGTACAGGTTCCAGCCCCCTCATCCTCAGAGGGGGAGTTGAGCATCCCCCTCACCCGGACCCTCCTCTGCAGCGCTGCCGGTGGTTCACACAACTGCCCTGCACCTCTGTTTGCCAAATTGCTGGGCGGGACTACCTGCGCCCCGTCTCTACCTGTCTCACCCCATACACACTTTTCCTGCAGCTTGGGGATGCTAGGGGGTGCCCCAAGGAGAGTGTCAGCCCAAAGGTGCCCTTCGGACGTTCACATGCGCTCCACTCAGCTCCAGGCGGGCGGGTGCGCGCACTCGCGCTCCCCGCCGGGCTCACGTCCCTGGACCCCAGCCAAACGCTCTGCCTGTCGCAGTGGCATCCACACACGGACACACACACACACACACACACACACACACACACACACACAGCGCCTCCCCGAGAAGCCAGCACTCGCTGGAACCTGTGCGCCCTCACCAGCTGTTGGCCAATGAGCGCTCGCGCCCATCCAGACCAATTTCGCCAGACCCCGAAAGCACCCCCTCGAGTTTCTGCTGCGGGGGACGAGCACTTTCACATGCACATCGGTGCACAATGTCCCCCAAGCACGCACACAGACACACGCCCATCCATCCACGCGCATGGACTGGCCTCTCCCTTTTCCTGAGGAAAGCCTGTGCTTCTCCGGGGTCCTGGGCGAAGACTCCGGCTCTGGCCATCGATGGGGCTGGAGCAAGAAGCCGTGCGGAGTCAGCGAGGGAGCACCACCCACCACCGGGGTCTTCAGCTGCCCTGGCGTAGTAGCTGCGTCTTCCCCTTCCCCCCAATGCACCCCCGATCCCTCCTGAGCTCGGGAAGCCTGGGCCCCAGGCACGGGGCAGGCAGGGGGTAGCCAGGGGCTCCTAGGACCTTATGGTTGGTGCGGGTCAGAAGAGAGTTCAGGAGATGTCAGTCCGGGCCTTCCTCACCTCAATTTCTGTGGCAGGCAGAGTGCTCAGAGGCTGCACAGGCCTGAGTCGCCCCTGCCCCCTCCCCCCACCAGGAACGCTCCAGACACCCAGAACGTGCCTGGGGGGGCTGTAGCTGACACTCCTGGAACCTCCGTAATTGCACCAGAAAGCGCTGCTCCCCAGGCGCTTCCCTTGGCACAGTGGGGATTTCTCTCTATGCCCAAAGTACTGAACTCGCTTTTGGATGTAATCAGGGACCTCGAAGCGGCCTTTACTAGGAGGCCCTTCCAAAGCTCTGCGAATAGCAGGGGAGACTTCTGTGTCCCTTTCCCCTTTTCCGACCCGGGAAAGGGGCTGCTGAAGGCCCAGGCGTAGCTGGAAGGCACTATCTGTCTAGAGCCTCTGCCCTCTACACCGCCTCTTCCAGGGCCTCTGCGCCCAGGCTCTGGGTCTGGCAGAGCATGCGCCCCGCTCCACAGAGCTCTGGGGATGCTGAGAAATAGATGGGCAGCCTGGAGTGTCAGGGAAAGGGCGGGTGGGAAAAAAAGGTCTGGAGGGCCCCAGGCCCTAAAGCCCCAAGCTTCCCTACCTCCATGAAGTTATGGGGGCGCTGAGTTCAGGAGAAGCTGGCCGGGAGTGCAGGAGGAAGAGGGTTGGGGTGTGGCCTCCCCAGAAGCCCAAAAATGTGAACTTGGGAGTAACTCTGAACCCTTGGGGCTGAGCGGTGGAAAGCTGGCAGGCTTTCCAAGAAACTCGTCATTAGGGCCGTTTTGACATGTTTGGACCCACAGCCCTGGGGGCACAATCCCTGGTTGGGCCTTGCTCTCCAAAGAGGAATGATGGGTGGCCCACAACCCCAGAAGAAATCCTATTTGGGGAAAAGTAGGCTGAAATTTCTATAAAGGCCACAGAGAGTAAGAACAGTGCCCTCTGACAAGTGTACCTCCAACCCAGAGAACTATCTGACCACAAATATATCTGGTTCTAGGCTTTGACTATCTTCTTGGGTACAGACGCACCCAGAATTATTTGACCTAATCTTCTTCCACTGGTGCTCATAGTAGGTGCACAGCAAATGTGCAGAAAGAGGGGATGAATGAATGAATAGTACCATGGGTTCATTACAGTAAGAGTCAGCAGTAAATTTGCAGCCAAGTTGATTTGAGCTGCAAACTCAATTTAGATTCATTAGATGAAAGAGCAAATAATTGATCCAAAGATTTTTTTTATCTACTTAATAAAAGGAATTTATGTCCTGGTGAAAACTTTCTGGAATTTAATATGAGAGGAAGTACCAAGAGATTCTTTTCTCTTCTCTAGCAACTTGAAAAGCAAAACAAGGGACAGTTTTCCTCAACCTATCTTTGTATCATATTAGTGAGTGGTGGAAGAAAAAGTCAATAAAATAATTTACTTTCTAACCCAAGAAAATTACATTTTGATTTTCCTGGAACTGTTTAGAGCTTCAAGGCATCCCCAATCAAAATAGCATAAGAATTTACAGAGAATAGTTTCCCAGGAATATCTATCTTTTTTGAATAATCTCAAATATTTTGATGCTGGATTTAACTATTTAATGTAATTACTTTTAAATTTTAAAAATGATAATCTTAAATTTTTATGTCCTGGTGAAATCTGAAAACAGACTTCAGGTACTACAGCTTTTAAAGTTTATTTTTTACTTTAACTTACTGTGTTTTCTTTACAAATTTCTTCAGAGACATATTGCTTAGGGGAAATTTTCATTCATTCAAACAAATATTTACGGAAGACCTACTATGTGCCAAGCATCATTGGTCTAGGCCAGTGGTCAGCAAACTCATTAGTTAACAGAGCCAAATATCAACAGTACAATGATTGAAATTTCTTTTGAGAGCCAAATTTTTTAAACTTAAACTTCTTCTAACGCCACTTATTCAAAATAGACTTGCCCAGGCCATGGTATTTTGTGGAAGAATCACACTCAAGAGGCCAAAGAGCCACATGTGGCTCGTGAGCCACAGTTTGCTGACGAAGGTTCTAAGCACTAACAGTTCACAGTAAACAGAACAAAACCTTCCTACACTCTTACTTCTTAGATTACCATGATGTCTTTAACAGGAGTCCTTTTATATCACCCTATACCTAAATAAAACACATCCCTATCCTATTCATCCTTTCAATATAGTCATATCATCTATTTGTCAAAGAGATATTCAGAGTTTATATTATACTTTTTGCCACCACCTTTATCCCCCCTATACCTTTCTCCACCTCCACTTCTCCAACCCACCCTCAAACACTACAATGTTATGGGTGTCTCTGAGTTCTTTCTCTCTTTTCTTTCTTTTTTGATCAATACCTCCACCCCTCAGAGCTGTCAGTCTGCTCTCTATGGCACTGTCTCTATTTTGCTTGTTTAGTTTGTTTATTAGATTCCACATATGAGTGAAATCATATTTGTCTTTCTCTGACTTAGCTTATTTCACTTAGCATATTTTTAAATATAATTTATATGGTAAATAAAATACAGCCAAAAAAATTTTTTTTGTTGTTTAAGGAGGGGAAAAAAGGGTAAAATTTTCTTCTTTAGTACAGCCAAGTTGTATTCCATTGTGTAAAATGTACGATAGCTGTTTTATCCATTCATCTACTGATGGACAAGTGGGCTACTTCCAAATCTGGGTTATTGTAAATAACGCTGCGATGAACATAGGAATGCATATATTCTTTCGAATTAGTGTTTCGGATTTCTTCAGATAAATTCCCAGAAGTAGAATCTCTAAATCATAAGGCAGCTTCATTTTTAGTTTTTGAGATATCTCCATTCTGCTTTCCACAGTGACTGCATCAGTCTGCATTCCCACCAACAGTGCATGAGGGTTTCCCTTTCTCCACATCCTCACCAGCACTGTTGTTTGTTGATTTATGATGTTAACCATTCTGACAGGTGTCAGGTGAAATCTCATTGTGGTTTTAATTTGCATTTCTCTGATGATTAGTGACATTGAGCCTCTTTTCATATGTCTATTAAGGTCCTTTGCCCATTTTTAAATTGGATTGTTCAGGGCTTTTAGGGTGTTGTTTTATAAGTTCTTTATAAATTTTGGATATTAACCCCATATGAGATGTATTAGCCAATGTTCTCCATTCACTAGTCTCTTCATTTGTTGATTTCCTTTGCTGTGCAAAACCCTTTTAGTTTGATGTAGTTTCATTTGTTCAGGGTTTACATTATTAATATCATATAAATAATATCCCCAGTTAAGCCACAAAGTATACTTTGATTACATTTTCATGTACTTTGTTTTATCTTGTGTTAGTAATTCCTTTGCTTTTCATTTGCTTCCTTTCCTTTCTGCCTATCACTGGTTTATTCCTTTTCCTAGATCTTGCTTTACTCTCTCACTTCAGTGGAATACATTCACCATTACCTGACAGATAGATTTCTGAAAATTAAATTCATGGTGGAACATCATTTTCACTCCAAATTATGAAAGTATTCTCTATCAAGTGTGACTGTAAGAAATCCATTTCCTTGTTCTTTATCTGATATAGGATCTCTGTCTATTTTTCTATTTTTCTCTCTCTCTTCTCTTTCAGAATCTTCTCACTGGTATTCTAAAAGACCATGATGAGGTGCCTTGGTATGAACTGTTTTTTATTGTTCTGAACACTGACAGAACATTCACGATCTCATTCATTTCCTTCACTTTCAGGAAACTTCTTTTTTTTTTAATTAAATCTTTATTATTCAGATTATTACATTTCTTTCTCTTTTTTCCCCTCCATACCTCCCCTCCATCCAACTCTCACCCTTCCCTCTGCCCTTACCTCCTTCCCATTGACCTCATCCATAGGTGTATGATTTTTGTCCAGTCTCTCCCTGTACACCCCTCACTCCTTTCCCCCTGAGAATTATCACTCCCTTTCTGTGCTCCTGATTCGATTATATTCACCAGTTTATTCTGTTGATTAAATTAATTCACTTAATTTTTAGATTCACTTGTTGATAGATATGTATTTGTTGTTCATAATTTTTTGTCTTTTACCTTTTTCTTCTTCCTCTTCTAAAAGAATACCTTTCAGCATTTCATATACTTGTTTGGAGTTGATGAACTCCTTTAGCTTTTTCTTAGCTGTGAAGCTCTTTATCTGCCCTTCAATTCTGAATGATAGCTTTGCTGGATAGATTATTCTTGGTTGTAAGTTCTTGCTATTCATCATGTTGAATATTTTTTGCCACTCCCGTCTGGCCTGCATTGTCTTTTGAGAAATCAGCTGACAGTCGTATGGGTGCTCCCTTGTAGGTAATGAACTGTTTTTCTCTTGCTGCCTTTAATATTCTTTCTTTGTCTTTTGCTCTTGGTATTTTAATTATGATGTGTAGTCCTCTTTGGATTCCTTTTATATGGGGTTCTGTGTGCTTCCTGGACTTGTAGGTCTATTTCTTTCACCAGATGTGGGAAGTTTTCAGTCATTATTTCTTTAAATAGGTTTTCAGTATCTTGCTCTCTCTTCTTCTAGCACCCCCACAATTCTGATGTTGGCACACTTGAAGCTATCCCAGAGGCTCCTTATATTATCTTCACATTTTTGGATTCTTTTCTCTTCTTGCTTTTCTAATTGAGTGTTTTCTGATTCTTTGTATTTCAAATTTTTGACTTGATTCTTGTCTTCCTCAAGTCTGCTGTTAGGTCTCTGAACAATATTTTTTAATTCAGTCAGTGTATATTTAAATTTTAGTTGGTTCTTTTCCATCTCTAGTTGGGTCTTTTGCATCTCCTCTTGGGTCTCGCTAAATTTATCCATCTTTTCTAGCATATTCTTGAAAAACCTTATAAGAGTGGTTTTGAACTCTATATCCAGTCATTTGTTTTCCTTCATTTCTTTTGTTTGTGATCCCTTCCCTTGACTCGGCATTTTCACTATGCCAGGAGAACTTCTGTGTTGGATTCAGCCTTATGATACCAGACTTGCAAAACCACAGAAGCCTCTCTATTGAGCTTGGGATGGGTGGAGTCTCAGGGCTTAAGGCACCGCCTTGTCTTCCAGTCGGCCAGCCCTCCTCGGCCCCTGAGTCTCACGTGACTGGGTAATCGCTGGAGCAGTCCTTGTGTGTTTGCGCACCGGCCGCAGTGCCTCTAGACTGCTGCCTTTCTGGCTCCCCTGCACTCCAGGACCACAAGAGTCTGGGTCTCCAGGGCTTCACCTGAAACTGGGGCTTAGTGGGGTCAGAAGTGGCACAGTTGGGAGGGTCTGTCTCCGTACCGCCCACTCGCGGAAGCCAACGGCACAATCAGCAATCTGTCTCTGCATGCAGTGCTGTGCACGCCACCAGACCTCTGATCTTTTGCAACTCCCCTAAATTTCCGTGCACCTCTCCCTTTTCACAGTCCAAACTCCCCCGGTATGAGTTTCGGCTGGATCTGGGGTTTAGTGTCCTAGGATAGGGCGTTCAATGCCGTTGAGAGTTTCTGTCTCCCTCCTGCCAGAGAAAGCCAGCCAGGTACTCCGGCACCTGCTCTCTCAGCGCGCTCGTCTCTGTACCTCAGCTTTTTGCAGCTCCTCTGGGTCTCTGTGAGCCCCTCTCTTTCCTTCCAGTTGTAGAATTTCCACTCAGCCAGTTTTCCTGTGGTTCTGGATGATGTCCATTCTGTCTTTTAGTTGTAGTTTTAAAATTGTTGTGCGAGGCAGCAGTGTAGGTGTTTACCTATGCCGCCATCTTGGATTCTCCAGGAAACTTCTTGCTTTATTTCTTTGGTAATCTCTCTCTCTCTCTCTCTCTCTCTCTCTCTCTCTCTCTCTCTCTGTCTTTCTCTCTCTCTTTCTCTCTGGTTTAAGTTTCTGGGAGGTGATGGGGTTTTTTAATTTAACATTGTTTTTTTATTTTTTCATCATATTTTTAATTTCTAGGAGGCTTTTTTAAAAATTCTGTGTTACTGCCAAGACAGGTTTGGCTCAGTGGATACAGCGTCGGCTTGTGGACTGAAGGGTCCCAGTTCGATTCCGGTTGGGGGCATGTATTTTGGTTACGGGCACATCTCCACTGCGGGGCGTGCAGGAGACGGCTGATCGATGTCTCTCTCTCATCGATGTTTCTGACTTTCTATCCCTCTCCCCTCCTCTCTGTAAAAAATCAATAAAATATATTTTTAAAAAAATTCTGTGTTACTTCTTATGGACTCCTGTTTTTATTTAATGGGTACACCATCTTCTAGCTCTTTGGAGCTGTTAAACATAGGTTCTTTGTTTTATTCTCATATTAAAGGCTATCCTCACATTTCTAGTTCTCCTTGGCTACCGGTTTATGTTTAAGAGGATGGTAATAAAATGCTAATTAGAAAATGGGGATGCCAGAGTTGTCCATCAATGAACCTGAATATAGAATGATTAGATGAGAAACAACCTCACCATTTTCTTAGGGGGACTCCAAATTATGAGTAACTATAAGTCTTTTCTATGGGCTTCCCAATGTGGGTCAGTAGGGTGGGGGTGGGGTGGAGTATAAGCCAGTGAGTAAGAAATGAGGCTGACAATTTCACCATTCATTCTGATAATCCTCTAGTCTTCTCTGGGAGCCAGGAGGGACTATCACATAACTATACATATATGGCTTTGAAGGAAATCTTGGGTTTGACTACTCCTTTTAAAGACTTGCAATCACTCCAGTTCTCAGGCTGTCTATAACTTCACCAACAGAGGCAACAATTGCTGAGAGTCCTTGCTTCTTGATGGCTTTCCCTGCCTTACTAGAGTTAGCACTAGAAATGTATATTTTCGCACTGCTTTGTCTTCTGCTAAACCAATTAAGAAGAATGAAAGGTAGGAGATACAGATCCTCTTTGCAGAGCCCTCAAATTAGACTCAATTGATTAGGCATTTGACTTCAGCTAATTCTAAGTCCCACTCCCCTTCACAGTCCACCTTTCTGAAGGCTTCTTTCTCCAAACCCTAGAGAAGTAGAGATGCCAACACCTAACCCTCAGAAGTCCCTTCTAGAGAATATTTTTAGAGTTGTCTGTGCCTGCCAGAGAATGAGCAAAGCATGGTGGCCCAGACCCAAGCTGGTCATTCTGAGAGATGGACAGACTTAGAGAATGACGTCAAGGAATTACTCAGGTTGGGTTCCTCTGAAATGATTAAAATTCTCTTTTGGCTCAGACTCCTAAGACCCAAATTGACTCTCCTTGTCTGAGAGCATTGTTCCACACTGCAAGGGAAGTAAACTTTCTTGCAAAGCTAATTAGAGTAAAATCTCCTGCACTCAACACTCCCAAAAACGTAAGTTTTTGCTAAGGTAAATTTTCAGGTAACTGAAATCCACTTTATGTGGAAAATCCACCTTTTTTAAAGCCATTTCAGATAGAAACCCTTTTAAAATGCATGACCTTTGCCTCTTAACCTTTTCTGGATGACTCAAGCCATCATCTAAAGAACATCAGTCACACTGCTATGCCCTGAGTAAGGGCCTGAGTTAGTGGGGCCATTTACCTCCATATCTGCTGACCCTCAACTACTGTGCTTTGAGTTCTTGGTCTATCACTTTTAGTTATTCTATATTCATATCAGCATATTAGTTATTTATATCCAGTTGGCTATATGATTCTCATCGTCAGGATCTCAGGCTCATGATTTGGATTGTTTGTTTTGTTTCATTTCAGAGAGGAAGAGGGAGAAAAGGAGGGAGAGAATCATTGACCAGCTGCCTCCTGCACACCCCCTACTAGGGATCGAGTCCTTAACTCTGGCATGTGCCCGACCAGGAATCAAATGTGACCTCTTGGTTTATAAGTTGATGCTCAACCACTGAGACACACTGGCTACACTATTTTGGTTTTTGATGGTTTCCTTTAATCACTATTAGTATATCTGCCTCTAGCCTGAGGCCCAGTGCACCTGAATTTTCACCTGCTAATTCAATGTCATCAGGAAAATAGTAAAAGTGTGATACATAGAACTAACTAAAGAAAATCAGAAGGAGGGTTATGGGAAGATCTGAGTATCTCTCATGAGTAATGCTAAAGAGCCCTAATACATTTTCCTTTTTTTTCTGCCCTCAACAGTGTCTTTTTATTATTATTATTGTTTAAAGTATTACAAATAGTAGTACATATATCTTCTTTTTTCCCCCCTATTGACCTCCCTGTGGCCTTCCCTACCCCCAGTACATGCCCTCAGCTGCCCCTTCCTCCCCTCCCTCCACCAGTGTCTTGTATCCATTGGTTATGCTTACATACATGCATACAAGTCCTTAGGTTGATCTCTTACAGTCCTCCTCCCCGCAACCTCTCCTGCCTTCCTGCTGTAGTATGACAGTCTGTTCATTGCTTCTTTGCCTCTGTATGTGTTTTTTTTCCTCTGATTCTTTTCTTTAAAAACCTCTGCAGGCTAGAAATAAACCTATAAGAACAAAAAAATGTTTGAGTCCCAATTTCAATGTCCAATAGTTCTGAGTCCCAGTTTCAATGTCAAACAGTTCCTTATGTGTACATGTCAGCAATGGTATCTGGATGGTGGACAAATGGTGGCAATGTAGGTCCGACCCTCTCTGGTTTGGTCCTAGGCATCCTGTAGTGACACACAGCTGCTGACTGCTCGCATGGCAAGGCGTCATCAGCATATTCCATCTCTGGACTGTTTCTCCTCTTGTCTTCGTGGGTGGAGTAGACCTGTCAATTCCTCTCTGTTGCAGGAGTCGAATTGGTCTTAGAGTTGTTTTTTGAAAGTATATAAACATATTCTCAAACAAAACTTAATAAAGGAATCTTTTCTATAAAATTGACTTGGGGTCCTTTTTATTTTTGCCCAAACGATTTTTCTTTGGCTTATTTTGATACCATGTGTGTTTTTCATAGGTGTCTTGCTGTTAACATTACAAATGAAAATTAATTTTCTAAAGTAAAAATTTTATAAATGTAATTTACTTACCAGATATTTTTTCTTACATGATATTATCCTACTACCCCCCCTTTTTTTATTAATGGAGACTTTTGTAAAATTTTTAATGCAATCTTGATAACTTTAAATTTTCATTTTTTGCACAAAAATATGACTGCTTTGTGTTCATTGCATGTTAAGCAATTTTACCATGAGATGAACTACCAATAGAAATTTTAGTTAATACTTTAGAAACAGCTTTTTGTCCAGTATAATTAAATTTTCTAGAATATTCACTTATTTCAATTAACTAATTTCAATTAATCTGAAAGCTTGATTACTCTTTTACTGTCAAATTTAATACTCTACCAACAATCTTAGATTATCCTGTAAATATTCGTGGAAAGGATTATTTGCATTCTTGAGTAGGCACTGAGCATTCCTGGTGCTAGGATGAATTTAGATAGAGGGTGGCTCTGTAGCCAAGTTTCTGTCTGTTACCTGGGTCCCGATCTGAGCTGGGCCAGTGTCTGTCTGTTAGCTGGGTCCCAATCTGAGCTGGGCCAAGTCTCTGTCTGTTACCTACATCCCAATCTGTGCTGGGCATGGGAAGTGAAGCAGCCATGGGGCAGGAGACCTCCCTCAGAAGGGGTGAGGGTTCATGCCCCTGCAAGTCAACAGTGTCTTTTACAGAGGGTGCTTCTGAGTAAGTGAGTGCTTCTATGGAGTTAATGAAGTTTGAGATAGATCAGAGGTCTAAAAGAAGGTCTTGTATAACTGTTCAATAGAACTTTTTACAATAATGGAAATGTTCCAGATCTGTGCTGTCTAATACAATAGCCACTAACTCTAGAGTAAGTCAAGCATAATTCATGCAACTGAAGAGCTGAATTTTTAATTTAATTTCATTTTAATTAATGTAAATGTACATAGCCACATTTAGCTATTGCCTATTGCATTAGACATCATAGTCTGTGTATAGTATAGTTAAATGCATAGAGATGCTGGAGCCAGACTGCCTGTTGTTCAAATTCTGGCTCTCACATTTATTAGTGTGTAACCACAGACAAACCACTTGAACTTCCTGAGGTGTGGTATCCTCCTTTGTAAAATAGAGACAATGATATCACTTACTTCATAGGGCTGCTGGAATGATTAAATATGAAATGCTTAGAACAGTGTATGGCAACTAGCAAGTGGTACATGACTATTAACCATTGTCTTATAATAGTTAAGACAAGAATTTGTGTATAAACCATTTATTTGGCAGTAAGGGAACAGGGAAGTGAGGCAGGGAAGGGAAGGTAACCATTATATAGTATGATAATAAGGTTACTGCTGCGGACAACTGGACACTAAAGAAAGAAAGCCTCAGAATTGTATTACCAAATGAATAAGTTATTTATCCACCATCATCACTAGTTGAAGGGTTGGTCCCAGGAAAGCTAACTCCTCAGCAAGTCTAGCCAGTCCTGGACCACGCTTCTATGACCAGAGAAAATTCCTAGGTAGACAGTCATAGGTGATGGCAACAGGAAGCTCTAGGTGCAGCTGGGAATGGGAAACACTAGTGTGGCACTAAGAGAATCTGCTAGAGCCCATATTATTATGAGAAAGAGTCTGCCACTGCTTAATGACCATCCCTAGAATTAGGAAGAAATGAGTTTCCCAAGTATAATATGTTGTGAAAGATTAGCAAACAGGCTGCAATGTGCTGATGTAACCTCATTGGCTTCCCTCATCCATCTAATTCTTGAGGTCTTTTCTAGAAAGTCCTTGAGTGGCCCCTGAATCCTAGAGCCAGTTATCTTAAGTGCCCCTTTCATCAGTAGGCAAATTCAGAAAAATCAGTGCCCTCTAGTCTCTTACAGGAATAAATCAAACCCACACAGAAGCCCTCCCTTCAAAGACAACTATAAAGGACAAGCTGCCAAAGACTCATTAATGCTGGCTAAAGATCTGGGTGTGGGGGGAGGGATTCCCAAGCCTGATTTACTAGTTTTCATAAATCGATTTGTTATTTCTTGTTGAGCAGACCCTGTTTTCTCATATCTAGCATCTTCGACATTTTCTTGGCAAGGAAATTGAGGGAAAATTTCTTCTGTTTGTTGTTGAAGATAATTATGTCAGATTTATTGATTGATTGATTGATTTTTGGTATGGATGTTTTCAGCTCTCTGCCTTGATGGGTTAAAATTAAATTTCATATTCCTGAAAGGATAGAGGGTATGGGCAATGGCAGAATGACTCTTAGCAATAAAGCTAATTGTTAACATTTGACAGTATATTCATCAGGGTGCTTAGTTACATATAACAGAACCCTCTAAGCTAAATTAAACAGGACAGTATTTGTTACACGCTAACAGAATTTCTTTAAAAAAAAAAATAGGGAATTGGGTTTGGATGCCACACAGCCAGGAATAACAAAGTCAGGAGAAACCAACTAAACCATGGAAATGATATAACAGGAAATCTGTTGGGGAGCACAGGAGACTTGGTTGGAAAGGTTGTAAAAGGGATATTCCGAGAAACGGAAGTATGTATCTGCCCTGTTTATCAGAATTCCGAAGTAGGGGAGAATTAGGGGAATGTCGAAAGTGGTGCCCCTAATTATTCCTTGACCTTTCCAAACAAGTCTGCGTATGTGTAGACTCTCAGGTGCTTATTGGAATCCTTATGCTTAATCTCTGGATGCCCTTGCCTAGAGGACAGTGTAAACACATGTCCTCCCAAGATGACTCCCCCTAGTGATTGTATCTAAAGATAAAAATTCCAAGAAAAGAGTAACGGGGCAGGCAATGGAGGCTGTTTGGACCCTTGAGCCAGGTAAGCACCTTAGCCCTCTCCTCCACAATGAAACTGTGTCAGAATAATCTGTTCATCTCTTGTTCAGGGTCTGCTGATCAGCCCCTACAGAAGTCCACTGCTGCTCCCCTACAGCAGTTTTGACTCCGTGGATGCCCAGAACATCCAGTCTCCTTTCATAAAGCCAACATCTTAAAATGCTTGCTTTTGCCTGCTGAGTGTTCATGAATGCCTCTGATTGTCAGAACCGTGATTCTGTGTGCAACTCCAGCTAGAGGACCTAAGGATACATATTTTTAATTTTCTAACTTCTAGAGCAGCGGTTCTCAACCTGTGGGTCGTGAACAGCTAGCAGGGTCTCCTAAGACCATCAGAAAACATAGATATTTACATTAAGATTCATAACAGTAGCAAATTACAGTTATGAAGCAGCAACAAAAAATAATTTTATGGTTGGGGATCACTACAATATGAAGAACTGTATTAAAGGGTTGCGGCATTAGGAAGGTTGAGAACCACTGTCTAGAGGAAAGCTTGCAGCAAGGGGTTTGGATGGATATTGAGTAAGTCACATTCAGCTTTACTTAGATATCTAAAATCCTTTGTAACTCCATGTCCAAAAAGAAATTTTGGAGGTGTTTGTTTTTTTATTCATTTCCTGTATCTTCCTTCCCCACTTTTACTCATAATAGTAAATGGCAGTATCAATAACTCCGTATAACTCAATACCTCAAAATTTAGATATCATCCTTAATTCCTCCCTTTCCTTCATCTATATCTAATCCATCAGTAAATCTTATTAACTCTATTCCCCCTCACACACACACACACCCAAATACATCCATTTCCATCTTCACTAGTGCCTTAATTTATTTGAGCTCCTATAACAAAATATCACAGACTAGGTAGCCTATAAGCAATAGAAATTATTTCTCATGGTTCTGAAGGCTGGAAGCTCAAGATCAAGGTGCCAATATGGTTGGAGGAGAGACCTGTTCTGGATTGCAGACTTCTCCTTGTGTCCTCACATAGTAGAAGGAGGCAAGAAAGCTCTTGGAGGTTTCTTTTACACAGGCATCAAGTTCATGCATGAAGGCTTACCCTCATGACCTGATCACCTCCCAAAGGCCCCATCTTCTAATACTATCACACTGGGTATTAGAATTTCAACATACAAATTTTCTTTTCGGGGCGGGGGAGGGGGACACAAATATTCAGATCATAGCAACCAATGACCCTGGTTCAAGTCTCCATCATCTCTTGCCCATACAATTCCAATAGTCTCCTAACTGATCTCCTAGAGTTGAAGGATGCCTCTGTAATCTCTAATCCACACAACTCTCAGAATAGCCTTATAAAAAGGCATAGCTTGTATTAGTCACTATTCTTCTTTCAACTCTTCAGTATAGTTGACAAATATGTAAATACTTTTCCATAAATTTTTAAAGTATATTTTTATTGATTTCAGAGAGGATGGGAGAGGGAGAAAGAGATAGAAACATCAATGATGAGAGAGAAATCATTGATCAGCTGCCTCCTGCTTACTCTCTACTGGGGATCAAGCCCACAACCCAAGCATGTGCCCTGGACTGGAATTGAATCTGGGACCCTTCAATGGTCTGCAGGACAATGCTCTACCCACTGAGCAAAACCGGCTAAGGCTCTTCCGTAGATTTTAAGGCAGACCTGGTCTAGCTCCTATGTATCTCTCCCGTGCCCTCTAATACTGAGAGAAATTAGCTTGAAACGCAGGCAGGGCAGGAGTCCATTGGGAAAACAAAGGCAGGTGGGACCTAGGCAGAGGTAGACGTGGCAGTTTGAGCCAGCCTAATCACAGGAACTAACCATGCAGAAACAATAAAATGTTTCTGGACTCAAAACTGGAGGCATGCGAAACCAAAGGAGGGCCTACAACAATAAAATGTACTGGCACACTGAAACAGAGGAAGTTCAGGATAGGAATAGAGGAAGAACAGAGAGAAACAGGGAAAGTACAGCACAAGAACAGAGAAAGAACATATAGATAGAAACAGGGAAAGGTCAGGTTCATTGCTGGGCAAGAACAATTGAGGGAATCAATCAAGTGACAACACAGATAGATATAGAAACAGGCTTGTAGCAAATATATGCCCCTGGACTACAAGGCTTTAATGGGCAGCCCATGAAAGGAGTCTGGATCTGCTTGTAATAAATTTTCCACACTTTTGCTTAAATCTTCTAGTCTGTGGACTTCATTCTTCGGCGTCGACTCATCATTCTATTATCAATACCAGTCTCCTCTCATGCATATAGCAGACTGGCCTTTTAAAAAGTCCAAGAACTAACATACCTTTTCACCCTTTGCACTAGCTGGTTTTTCTGCCTAGAAATGTCTTTCTTACCTATCAATCCTGCCCTTATATGATACTGTCCCACCCAACACTCACATATTCCATCCCTCTTTTGTTGTCTAGCCTTACAACTCTTTAGTTTTAAACTTCAAAATAAAATGTCACCTACTTTTAAAAAACATTTCTTGACCACCTTAGCTAAAAAGTTCATTCAATCTTTTTATGACATTAACTTCCTTTACAGAATTTACTACTCTCTGAAATTATCTCTAAAATATACTTATTGCTATTTTTTGTCTTCTTTTACTAAAATGCAAGCTCCTTGAAAGCAGTCTCTTTGAATATCTTGTTCACCACTATATCTTCAGTACCTGGCACAGTGTTCAGCACAAAGGTTGAGCTTAATAAACATCTGAAGAATCGTAGAACTATATGAATGCTTACTCTGCAACACTTAACAGTATGCAAATGGTTCTACTGAGATCATTTTACATAATTAAATCTATTAATCTGGGTACCACAGAGAAACAGAATCAATGGAATAAAATATATACATAATATATATTATACAGGGGTGGGCAAAAGTAGGCTTACAGTCATAATACAAATAAACAAGACAATAATTCATAGCTAGTAATACAAGAATAAAGTTGGTGTTTTGGGTACTCAACACTGTAGACCAACTTTTGCCCACCTCCCTGGGGTACCAGCAGCATCAGCAGAGCATCTCAGGGGCCAGCAGCATCCATGGAGTGTGTGAGGCATCACGGGGTGGCAGACATGGCACTGATGGCAGGCTAGGCCTGCGGACACACATGCCTTAATCATGCACTGGGCCTCTAGTATGTATATAAATATCTCTGTAGATGTAAATATATGTACATAAATATATATAAATGTTTATATGTACATATATAAGTGGATAATTTTATATACATACATAGATCTAAATATATTTGGCTCACATAATTATAGAGTCTGAGAAGTCCAAGATCTGTAGTCAGGAGGCAGGAAACTCAGGATGGCAGAAAACCTAATTCCAGTCTGAGTCTAAGTCAGAAGGCAGAAGATTGATACTTGAGCCCAAAGACAGTCAGGCAGAAAAATAAAAGAATTCCTTTTCTCAGTCTTTTATTCTATTCAAGTTTCAATGGGTTAGATGAGACCCACCTAGGGGAAGATAATCTGCTTTACTCAGTCTATCAATTTAAATGCTAATCTTATCCAGAAACACCCTCACCAACACACCCAGAAATAAGGTGTTACAAATAATGTAGCTACCCTGTGGCCTAGTCAAGTCATCACATGAAATTAACCATCACACCTAACAACAATCCTATGCAGTGATACTGTTACCCTTGCTCTTTTAAAAATATTTTTATTGATTTCAGAGAGGAAGGAAGAGATAGAAACATTAAAGATCAGAGAGAATCATTGATTGGCTGCCTCCCACACACCCCACACCAGGGACCAAGCCTGCAACCCAGGCATGTACCCTGACCAGGAATCAAACTGCAACCTTCTGGTTTATAGGTTGATGCTCAACCACTGAGCCACACCAAATGGGACTGTTTTGGTTATTTATCATCACTGCTGCCATGTAGGGTCTTTGATGGGTTTGAATATCCACGTTTGTGATCTGAAGTTAGAAAAATTGCATTGTTCTGCATAATAGAGGAATAAGAAACTGAAGTTCCCTTAGGGCAGTGTGGAAGGGATGGATGAAAGGAGAAAGAGGAGAAAACTGAATTAAATATCTGTCCCTTTCCCCACCCCCTTCAATTCCTGCCTGGGAGTTCCCTTCCCAGTGAAGGGAACCTTTGTGGGGAAGACTCCTAGGTGGCTGTGGAGAGGGAAACCAGTGAGCACCCAGCCCTTGCCTCAGATCTGAACCCGAAGAGGCTTGGAAGTTTGCTCCAAGTCTCTTTACACACTCAGAATTCAGATAGGCCTAAGTCTTGGAAAAGGAAGAGGAAGAGTTGCCCATAGTTCTCCAACAAGATCCCATTGGCATGTGTAACTTGAGGCTTTTCCACAGAATAGTCACTGTCACATTTATCTCCAGTTCTCTTGGATTGGCCTCAACATATGGGTGAAGGAAGGCAGAAAGAAGGAGACGATGCCAGGAAGGATCAGAAAAAAAACACTTAAAATGAGAAGACAGGCTTGGCAATATCACCCAAAGACTCTGTAACGAAACCATGAGGAAGGAAAGCTGAGGCTCAGCCTGGTGAACTTGAGGCTGGACTTCTTTCATGGACATTTACTTGGCATAGAGGGTAGGTTTCCAAAGAAGCACACTGAGGACCAGCCTGCAGACCTAGACCCCATGTTAGGTATCAACAGGGGCCCTTTGTGCCCAGCTCCCCACTTTATATCAGGTGAAGGTGGGTCAATTTCTTTTTGGAATTCTGGACCTCCATATATTAAGATGGCCTAGCTTGGTGATAGAAATCCACTCCTTGTCCTTGGCCTCGCCTCTGTGAACTTCACATGCTTGGCCCTGCCTTGACCCAGCCATGACTTTCTCCTGAATGCTGTCTCCAAATCCTCCAAGGGAGATGCTGTAGGCTCTCTTTCCAGGGTCCTAGGGCCTCCAGACCTTCCTGCAGCACCAAAATTATCCATCATTTGGTGTTTTCTTAAAGAATAAGAATGAAACAATCTTAACCCAGCAACTTTACTACCTTCTTTGTAGGATGAAGACATCCAACAGACGTGTTTTGCTTACTGAGCACCTTCTTATTCTTAGGAATGGTTTATAGGAAACTCTTATTGATAACACTGGCTTAATTTGGTTTACAAATGGATTGTATCTTAAATATGAATAGAAACATTACCTAGCTGGATATGCAAAAACTTCCATGATGGATATAATTGAAGGTTCTTATTTACCTGAATAAGATCTGCCCAACAGGCTGAATTAATTGCTCTAACTGTAACTCGAACTTGTCAATCCACCAAAGACCAAAATCCAATATTTACATGACACTCCTATGCCTTTGGGGTAGCTCACAACTTTGGAATGTTATAGAAGCATCCTCAGAACAGCCCATAAAGAAGAAAAAAACAGGTTGGGAAATTGTTAGATGAAATACAGCAACTGAGACAATCGTCAATTATCAAAATTCCAGACATTCAGCACTGCAATCATGGAAGCAAAAGAGAATAATTTAACTGATGCTACAGCTAGACAGGCAGCATTAGACAGCCAAATTATCTAGCCTGAGAATTCTCCTTGCTTCCTACTAAATTAATAAAAGACTGTCTTTTATAATTCTGACATACAGCTACAGAATAAGTAAAGAGATATGGCAACAAAAAGAGGAAACTTTGACCCAGACAAGTAGATATGGTTTGGACCTAATCAAAAACCAATCTTACCTAGAGGGGTTCAATCACCTATACTTTAACATGTACATGAGCTAATACATTGAGGTCCTTAGAAGATGATTTCATGAAATAACAACACAGAGTGGGAAAAAAGTAGGCTTTTGTTCATGTGGAAAGTAATACAATTAATAAATCTATATATATAAAGAGGTAATGTGCAAATTAGGCCGGGACTCCATAACAGGTCATGACCAGACAGGAGGAGGTTGTGCCACGCAGGTGAGGCCTGGAGTGGAGATGGAGACAGAAGCAGGGGGTCCTGCCTGAGCCAGTACGGTGACTCAGGCGGCCCCAGAGCAGACCAGGCAGTGGGTCTGGGGGACGCTGTGAGTCAGGCATGGTTCACAGCCTTCCATGTTGCCGATCCAGCCTGACTCACGCAGTGGCTGGCACTGCATGAGTTAGGCATGGATCCCAGCCCCCAACAGGGTGCCTCCTCACACAGTGGGAGGTGGAGAACCTCTTCACATGATTTCAATCCTGTGCTGGGCCTCTAGTAATAATATAAGAATAAACTGTGTTTATCATACTCACAACTGAAAGACTACTTTTGCCTTTCCCTCTATTACTGGAAACTTTTTCCTATTGTAGCTAATGAGGGGAATAGCAAATGTTCTGTGTCTAAAATATAATCCTAGAAAATCACTCCATGGGTCCCAAGTACATTTTCAACTTTCTTTAGGTTAATCTGAAGTATGGTAATTGGATTTCATCCAAATGCTACCATGTCAAGGATACAAATATGTGTTACTTCTGATCTGTATGTTTTCTCACTGGGTTAAGGCATACCTTGCAGAAGGGCAACAGCCTTAACAGGAGGTAAATTATTATTGAAAAAAAAAAATTCCCAATTGCGGAATACCCTCTGAGCTACATAGTAACCAAGGAATTTATTTCACTGGTTAAATTATGCAATCCATCTATAACATTTGACCTAAGCTATGGCATTTTCACTGAGCTTATTACCCCTGCCCTCTGGATTAGTGGAATGTACAACTGGTACAATTAAAAGTCAACTAGGTAAAAATTTTAAAATTTTTAATCTCCCTTAGCCTATAGTGATTGTCAACCTGAGGTCTACTCCTTTTTGTAAACACAGTCTTTCGCCTCATTAAAGAGTCACATTATGCATCTGGATAAAGAGGCATATGAATATTATTACAGAAGAAAGAAAAAGGATGAATGTGTTTTTGAGAGAAGTTAGAAGGAAGTAGTTTATCATTACTTCTGAATGAATAAAAAGAGACAAACTGAGAATGACAAGGGACATTGCAGAAGGTTAGTGGAAAAGGAATCTTGAGAGAGGAATTTTATATATAAACTAGAGGCCAGGAGCATAAAATTCGTGAGCTCGGGGTGGGATGTGGGGGTTCCTCAGCCAGGCCTTCGCCTTTTTGCAGTCTGGGAGCCTTCAGGGGATGTCCGACAACTATAAGTAAATGTTATATTGTGGCAGGCAGTTAGACAGAAAAGGGCAGAGCAAGGACAGTGGGTCAGGTACAGAAGGTCACCAGGCTGCAAAGCTCCCCTGAGTGCCTAGCAAAGGACAATTGCAGGATGGGAACTTGCCCCCAGAGTGATTTTTTCCTCCCTCGTTGGTTTGAACCCCCTGACCTTTCCTCCCTAGAAACAACATTTAGATCTCAGTTGTATTTCAGCTCCAGGCCCAGAAAAGCAGCCAAACCAGACAAGTGATATCAAGACTGACCTCAGAACTAGCTGCATAAATAATGACCCCCTGCCTTGGTACCAACCAATCAATCAGTGGAGACCACATCCTGAATATTCTATTAAGATATTCCCCCTGGAATCTCCCCTAAATCTCTACCCTTAAAATCCTTAGGACCAAGGACCCAGTGTGCTGTCCCTCCAAGGAGCATGGCAGGACCTTTCCCTTACCCCTCCAACCTCCAGGCTCATTACCATTAGCTTCCTCACTCCCACGCTCCAAGGGCCCTTCCTTTGCCTCTATGACTAGTTTCCTCATTTCATTTCTTCTATGAATTGCTTCTTTCACCTCTGTGATTGTATAAATAAATGTTCTCTTATAAAATAAAAAAAGGTAAAAGAGACAACTGAAGCCCCAGAACGCAGAGGGATGAAGAGAATATGAGAAACTCTTCCTGGTAGTTAAAGAAGGAAGTAAGGGGGAGAACAGAAATAGTGATATGAAAATTTAGCTTATTTGCCTAGAAACTTCTGATATGACTTCTTCCTTTACCTCCATATCTTTAATAAAATTGACTATATATATTTTTTTATTACACTGGATATGTTGGAGGAAACCAGTGGAGGGGTTGACTTTGATCTCAGAGAACACAGAGGCAAAATCAAAGATAGCACACACCTAGAGACTAAAAAGACATGAAATAAGTGTTTGAGCATCCTCTGTCTTATAAAGGGTTGTAAGAGGTTGATAGAGATCAACTCATATCTGGACTCCATTAGCATCAAGAAAGCCATTCAATGAAGTGATTTCTCAAGGTTATTGCCTTTCATTCAGTAGAAATGAGAGTCATGCCCTATCCTACTCCTCTGTGAGGTCCTAGTGGTAGTCATCCCCTACTCTACTCCTCCGTTAGATTCCAGTGGGAGTTGTTCATTGAAAATTCTTCATGTTATTGTATCAACCCCCTTGGACTCACCATGCCTGCCCCAAGCTCAACTATGACTCACAAGCACCTTTAGCAAAAGAAATCCTGTAGGGGGCAAAGCTGTCACCTTACCTTCCTTATTCAGAGCTTCAATGTTCTCATGTGTCATTTGGTAATTGAGATTGGCAATTAGTTGCCTCATCTCTGGCCCTCATTTTCCACTCTTCCAGCTAAACTCAACCTTCAGCCTATACAATGGAAGTCAACAAAATGAGGTAACAGCTTTCTATGTGAGTCACTCTGGGCAACTCTGTTTCAGAGAGCACTGTGGGGCGAGCAGCCAGAGTCCAGGCAAGTATTTCAGCCGTCCAAGAACTGGCATGTAGCCCAAGAAACACTCTCACCTGATGAAGAGCTAGTGGGATGAGTCTTGGAGGAAATAGTTCCCAACAGCCGGAGAAAGAGATTCTTGGCTCATGCACAGCAATGCTCTTCTCAATTAAAAACATTGTCATCATTCACACTGCAATGAAAAATCTTTTTACACTGCACTCACATTTCTACGTGCTTCCATCTACTCTGCATATTAAAGACAGAACCCTTCCATGAGAGGGTGACATCTCTAAATTACTGTTCTGACCAAAGAGCCTTATATAATGGACAGAGAAAGTGGCTGGCTGGCCCACAAGGGGCAAATGCAAGGAGGGACATTTCCATGAGCTATTTCTCTTTACTGAGCACTCAAAGGGAAATTGTAAATGGTTGGAAAAGGGCTTTGTTTTCTAAAAGACTTTTAGTTTTCCTGAGAAATCCCTTTCCTTATTCCCGGAGAGAGGTCATCTCTTAAGTGCTGTCAGTCAGACAGGCATCAACAGCCAAGGGGAGGTGCTCAGAGAGATTTCTAACTAATGCAGCTAGAGGAAAACTGCCAAAGAAGCAAGGCTCCTTAGGATAAATGAATTGAAGGATATTTGGGGGATAAAAATAAACCCTTTTTGAAAATGAAAGATGGAGGGATGCTGTATATACAAATTGCTTTGTACCATCAAATTCTGAACAATGATGTCGCCAAGGCTGGCCCTGCAGACCAATGACGCAAAGATCTTCTCAGACATGCTAGCTGGCCCTTTTCCCCAAAAAGTATCCATCCCATCTATCTATCTATAAGACTTGCCACAGGGTGCTCATAAAAATTTCACTGTGATCATAAGCTTCGTGGATCTGGAATGGGACCTTCTGATAGAAGACTTCTATATACAGGTTGAGGGACTACAATCTAAATGCAGCAACTGGCAGAAGAGAGCTAAGTTGTTCAGCCTAGTAGTCTCTAAGAGGACACTACCCCAGGAGCAATCAACACTGTGTCAGAAACCCAGTGATCAGGAATCTACAAGGGAAGGGGCCAATCAAGAGTCTGAAATATTTTAAGTCATAGAGTATGGACTTCATCCCAACACTCAAACTGGGGGTAAGCCAAAATCCTCCCTCCCATATGAACTAGCCCTCCCATTGTGAAGGTGCTGAAATGGAGTAAAGAACTAGGCAGCTAATTTATGGGGACCAACACAAGAGTTCAGTGCTAAGTGTTGGGGCATAAGAGAGATAAGGAGAGTGTTTATTCAGAATTAGATGAGGATCCTGAAACACTGGTTCCTATTAGAGTTGTAACTATTAGCAAAACCCTTGGTAGTCTGCAGAGAGAAAATCTAAACAGATCCCACTGGGAGCTGAACCATGGCCACACGGTCTAAAGAGCATGACAATTCTAGGCCCGTAAGGTAAGAGGACAGACACTATGAAGATAAATTCTGCCACAGTGAGACTATTCTCCCATGGAGGACTCATAATTAAAATAGGTAGGCAAAAAATACAAGATAGGCTGACAATGTTTTTTTGTTGCAATTCTTAAAGAACTCAAAGAACAAAATCCAAGAGACCCAAAAGACTGAAGAGCTCAAGCTGGAGTTTTAGATGGCTAAGCAGGCAGTCAGAAGTTTTTATAAGCTGTGTAAGTCTTGCCAACCCTTCCTTGTTCCACCCCCAATCGCAGTTATTCTGTCTACCAATAATGCCCCTAGACTTAGCCAATACCATGTGTGCACTCAGTACAAAAACAGTTCAAGAGCAAAATCCAAAGACAACCTGACTTGGTTATTTCCAAGGCCAGGTAGTTCCTTTGGGGTAAGGCCACATCATCATCATCATCATCATCATCATCATCATCATCACAACAGCAGCAGGAGCAGCAATAAAAGACATTTGACAATTTCTTTGTAATAAATTAAATGCTAACGTTTGTTCTCTATTGGGTTCATCTCAGCATTTGTTATCTATCTTACTTTTTTATTGACTTTCTTTTTAGAGAGAAGTAAGAGAAGGACTTATTCAGAAGGGAAAGGGAGAGAAACATAAACATGAGAGCAAAACATCGATTGGCTGCTCCCTGCATGTGCCCTGACCGGGAATCGAATCCACTACCTTTTGGTGCATGGAACAATGCCCAACCAATTAGGTTATTATCTGTTTTATTAACCTTCACAAGAACCTGATAAAATATGCCCATTTCACAAATGAGAAAAGTGAGGCTAAGAAAGATTTAGCAATTTTCTCACGTTCACATGACTAGCAACTGAGTATGACATATAAAGAAAACTGTTTCATTCAACACTCACTCCAACTCCTTTCTAAAATAGCATCCAATATCATAGAGGCTGGAAAATTATAAACTACATTACACAGATCCCCCTGGGCTCGCTGTGTACCCGAGATTTTCACAAACAACACCTGGGTGGAGCCTCTCTGCATGGAGACTGTTCCTGGTTGAGGCATGTGTCCCTTCTGGAGCAGCTTTGTGGAGGGTCAGTTCTTGGTCCCCAATGTCACAGGCACAGAAGCAGTAGAGGCAGTAGAATTCCCCTACAATAGTCCTTCTCGTATGCTTGAATGTTTCCAAACTATTGAGTTCTTAGCTGTGTAATAATCAGGCTTGAATCCTTGGCCTCCACAGTTTCTATAACTCTCTAATCTCTTTAAACAAACACTTCTCTGTTTAAATGAGTGTGAATTTTATCTACTACTAAGCACCCTGAATAATTACTGTGAGATCTAGATTTCACACCCAAGCTCATCTAAAAAATACATTAAAAATAAGAAAAATTTTGTTCTAACCTCATGCTATTTTCCTTAGACTGTTCTACACTTTTTCTTTTTCCATAACACCACCTTCTAAGATGCCACATTATGTACTTATTTATAGTGCTTATTGTTTGTGGTCTATTCCCCTTTTACCCAGTAAGAATGCCTGTTTTTCCTATGTAAACCAAGTTATTCAACAGTGTCTGGCATATAGAAAGCACTTAATAAATATTTGCTGATTTTGGATGTACTGATAGGTTTTTATTTGAATGACTTAAAAACAAAGACAAAAGCAAACAAACTATAGGCAAACCAGGTTATATGATTTGGAGGCCAGTCCTTAACTTGCGTTTTATTGAGAGACAGGGACAATTCTATATAATAAAAGTGTAATATGCAAATTGACTAAACAGCAGAATGACCATTCGGTGGAGGGTGCGGCCAGTGAGCAGGCTGTGCCAAGCCAGCCAAGGTGCTTGCCAGCAGGCAGAGGGAGGAAACAGCAATGGAGAAGGGGGTTGGTGGCAACCAGCCATGGCAGAGGGGCAACTGGAAGGCCTGCCTGGTGGCCTCCTTCTGCAGGAAGTATATCCCAAGTATATATTTCAAGGAAAGTATATCCCAAGTATTTCAACTGTAGTGGGGTAATGGGGGCTGAGGGTAGGGTCTTCCCTTGATCCTGATCAGTCCACCAGGTCACTTCTCTCAGAGGGAGGCCAGATTGTGGGGAGCAGTCCTAAGCCATCAGTAGGACATCCCTGATGACTTACAGACTGTGAAAGGCCATAGGTCATGCTGAGGAGACTCTCCCCCACTGCCTCAGTGCATGAATTTTCATGCACCAGGCCTCTAGTCTTTTTTATTTTAATAAATATTTATTGTTCAGATTATTACAATTGTTCTTTTTTCCCCCCATAGCTCCCCTCCACCTAGTTTCCACCAACCCTCTGCCCTTACCTCCCCTGCATTGTCCTCATGCATAGGTATATGATTTTTGTCCAGTCTCTCCCTGCACGCCCCCTCACCTCTTTCCCCCTGAGAATTATCAGTCCATGCCCTTTCTATGCCCTTGATTCTATTATATTCACCAGTTTATTCTGTTCATCAGATTTTCAACTCACTTGATTTTTAGATTCACTTGTTCATAGATATGTATTTGTTGTTCATAATTTTTATCTTTACCTTTTTCTTCTTCTTCCTCTTCTTAAAGAAGCATTTCATATAATACTGGTTTGGTGTTGATGAACTCCTTTAGCTTTTTCTTAGCTGTGAAGCTCTTTATCTGCCCATCAATTCTGAATGATAGCTTTGCTGGGTAGAGTATTCTTGGTTGTAGGTTCTTGCTATTCATCACTTTGAATATTTGCTACTCTCGTCTGGCCTGCATAGTTTCTGTTGAGAAATCAGTTAATAATCAGATGTGTGTTCCCTTGTAGGTAATTAACTGTTTTTCTCTTGCTGCTTTTAATATTTTCTCTTTGTCTTTTGCTCTTGGGGTTCTGTGTGCTTCCTGGACTTATAAGGCTATTTCTTTCACCAAGTGAAGAAAGTTTTCAGTCATTATTTCTTCAAATAGGTTTTCAGTATCTTGCTCTCTCCCTTCTTCTGGCACCCCCAGATTCTGATGTTGGTATGCTTGAAGTTGTCCCAGAGGCTCCTTACACTATCTTCACATTTTTGTTTTTTTTTTCTTTTTTCTTTTCCAGTAGAGTGTTTTTTGCTTTTTTGAATTTCAAATCTTTGACTTGATTCTTGTCTTCCTCTAGTCTGCTGTTAGGTTTCTGTATAATATATTTTATTTCAGCCAGTGTATGTTTAATTTCTAGTTGGTTCTTTTACATCTCCTCTTGGGTCTCATTAAATTTATCCATCTTTTCTAGGAAACTTAAAAAAACTTATAACCGTGGTTTTGAACTCTACATCCAGTCGTTTGTTTTCCTCCATTTCTTTCATTTATGATTTATTCTTTAGTCTCTGCATATTTTGTTGCTTCCCTGAGTTGATAGAGTACCTTTGTGTGCTAGGTGTCCTATGTGGCCCAGTAGTTCTGCCTCCCAGTTACCTGAGGTGGACACTCTTGGTAAACCCCTTTGTGAACTGTGTGTATAGTCTTGTTGTAGTTATTTATTGTTGTTGGTATCGCTGGAGGGGATTAACCTCCAAGCCAATTGTTTGTAAGGATCAGTTGTGTCTGCGCATGTGGGCTTGCCTCCAGACTTCTATCGTTCGTGGGCAGGTGAGCTTCCAGAACTCTGCTTTTCGGTTCCCCTGAGTTTCCATGCACTCTAGGGATCTGTATAAGTCTGGGTCCCCAGGGCCTTGCCCAAAACTAGGGTTCAGTGCAGTTGGACCTGGATTTCAGTGCTGTTGTGAGGTTCTGTTTTCCTCATGCTAGAGGAAGCCAGGCACAATCAGCTGTCAGTGCTCTGTGTGTGCACTTTCACAAGCCCCCAGACTTCTTTCGCGGCTCCCCTAAGTTTCCATGCACTCCTTCCTTTTCACAACAGTCCAGATTCCCTCTATGAGTCTCCCCTGGAGCTGGGGTTCAGTGCAGTTGGAATTTTCCGTCTCTCTCCCGCTAGAGCAGTGGTTCTCAACCTTCTTAATGTCTCGACCCTTTAATACAGTTTCTCATGTGGTGGTGACCCTCAACCATAAAATTATTTCTGTTGCTACTTCATAACTGTAATTTTGCTGCTGTTATGAACTGTAATGTAAATATCTGATATGCAGGATGTATTTTCATTGTTACAAATTGAACATAATTAAAGCATAGTGATTAATCACAAAAGCAATATGTAATTATATATTGTGAAATATTTATTTCTAATTATAAATAAATGAAATTTTGTCTTGAATCATGGTGTAGCATGGATAACAGTCTTCATATAACAACAGTAAACTACATTGCTACACCAAGGAGCGTTGTGTTGGTTCCTAAGACCATGGGAAATATGTGTTTTCCGATAGTCTTAGGCGACCCCTGTGAAAGGGTCGTTCGACCCCCAAAGGGGTCGCGACCCACAGGTTGAGAACCACTGCACTAGAGGAAGCTAACCAGACCCTCTCCACCCATCCTCTCCACACATGTGTCTCTGTATCTCAGCTTTTTAACAGCTCCTCTGAGTCTTTGTGAGTCCCTCTCTTTACTTCTAGTTGTAGAATTTTCACTCTCCTGTGGTTTTGGATGGTGTCCGTTCTGTCTTTTAGTTGTAGTTTTGAAATTGTTGTGCCATGCAGCAGCTTAGGTGTTCACCTATGCCGCCATCTTGGTTTCTCCCGAGCCTCTAGTCTTAAATAAAGGTGACACTTAACCTCACTTTGTTTAATTACTACACCTCTGAGAACTATCAAATGTTCCACATCTAACTAATCCCTATATAATTCTTTCTTCATATATCACATCCTATTGTAAGGAAACCCACCCTGCAATAGTGGTTTTTCTTTTTAACCCCAAGGCATCCTATGGTTCCCCTATCCCACATTCACTACTATAACTGCTTATGGTATTGTCCATAACATCCATTAAAGTGTAAGTTCTGGAAGGGCAGGGCCCAGGCATATCTCCCTCCCCTCTGTATTCTCAGCACCTATCACAACCCCTGGTACAAAGTGGGCATTGGACAAATAGATGTTAAATAGATGAGTTGTGGAAACAAACCCACAGTGTTGGCACATAGTGAAGGATATATGTCAGACATTTCATGGGAAGTATATCCCAAGTCCCATCTCTTGAGCTGCATAAATTTGTTGTTAATAAACTCTGCATCAGGGATGGGAATTTGGGCAACTAAAGACAAACAGGCTGAGAATCTTCAGTAAAAAGCAGATTAGTAAAGGTATCAAGAAGTTGGCAGTTGAGGAAGATCAGTCTAATTCATAGAACATGGGATGGAGACTCTTAACCTGAAAGTTTGATACAAAAGGTCCAGCAAGGATCAGAATGGACCTACAATTTTTACAATTCTGGTTAAAGGTTTCACCAATGCCTTTATGAGAAAGTATTAATAGTTAGCCCCAATACACACTGCAGGAATGCCTAAATAGTATTTGTCACATAAGACAATATTGAAAATATATATAATATGTTATTTACAATATAAATGACATAATATATGTTATAAAGCATGCATATATGATAAACATACAAGCATTTTCTAAATAGCTCCCATTTTCATATAGTTCAACCTTATTCAATAAAATTTTTATTCTTGTTAAAAAGTCGTTTTTAAAAATCTTACAAGTAGATTTTAAGAAGCAATATCTGAGTGCAGTAGAACAGACTGAGATCTTAGTTCCTGCACTAGTGTTCCAATTGCATAGAATAAGCAGACATCCTCTTACATATTCATGTATCTTCATCTCAGAAAAATTAGTAAAGACCTTTATTTAATAGGAATTATTGCAGATAATAAACACTTTTAACTAAACCAACACAATGATTGTGTTTAATATGTGAATTCTTGAAGAATATAACAACTGGTGTGGGGTGAATTTCACAAACTGATATTCAAGCACCTGAAATATTGAGAAAACTAATTTATCGATTCTGGTAAATAATCTTAAAATCTTAATGAATTGTAGTAAAGAATTCTCTGGTTTTCAAAAATAAAGAACAAACAACAATCCACCTTTTTTCATTTCCAAATAAGAATCAATATATCTCTAGTTCTCTTGAATTCCTTCTTACCTTCCACTATCATCCTCAATTCCCATTCTTTCCCCAAAACTAAATATAAACTCTATCTACTACACATATAACCTGAGCTAATGGGCATTCTTGCTTGTTTTAAATTCAAATTAAACAGTTTTGAATTATTTTTTTAAAGGCATAAGAATTCAAGTGTTCTATCCTAACTAGGAAACAATGGTTTAGATGCTTGTGTGCTCAAAGAAAAAGAATAGTAAATTTTTCAAAACGGACAGAAATCATTGGATTGAGATTTAAACTGTAGAACTGAACCAGGTGAGTAAGTGAAATATCAGAAACAGGGTTTGGTTTGGTTTTCATTTTCTTGCCAGTAGGTATGCTTTGTGAGAAGCTAAGTCCGTAGACTAGTGTGATAATTTGTCTTCTGGGCCCATCGGACACTGGAGATGGCTTTGCAAGAACTGCAAGGCTTCTAAAACCAAATTGCCCAGAGCCTTTTCTGTGGCAGGCACTTTGCTGGATGCCATGGGGAAAGCAAGAAAGTGTAAATGTTTTATGAGAATTCATGTTAGAAATGTATTATTGATTACTCCTGTGGAATTTTCCAAACAGAATCTAGTGGGGTATAAATCTGGGACATATCACTTATTTTCTGAACACACCTATACCAGGCTCAGTGTATGCACTATCCCAGATTCTCCTGACCACTTATTTTTAATTGTTTATGCTCACCAAGCAACCTTCACACAGTCCCCATGGTCACAGAGCAGGTCCCTGAAGCTATCCCTCTCTCTGATCCCACACACAGATCACATGGACCCAGACATAGAGCTGACTGAGAAGAGGGGACCAGCAGAAGCTCTGCTTCCCCTAGAGCTGCCTGGAGAGATGAGGCTACACAATCTAGACCAACAGAAGAAGATGGTAGAGGCAACTAAATTTACCGTCCTTTCTCTCTTCCTTCCCCACCTCCCACCAGTCCCCACACCATGAATTGTTTCAAAGGTGCAGTAAGAGTACTTGGCCTCTCTGAAGACATCTATGAGGCCAAACAAATGGCTGAGCTTGTGATCCACGAGGTCGTATCAGCTCAGTAACACATCCCCCTGCATGTGCCCTCCCTCCTTCCCTGGCCTCACTTCTCATTTTCCCTCACTTCTACTTTCCTGGGATTAAACTCTCCTCTGATTTGTTCAGTTGTAAGGTTTTGCCTCAGATTATGTTTCCTAGGAAACACATGCTAAGACACTGTCAGCGATGGCCCTGGAAGGGCAGACCTCACAATGAGACTTGGTGTTGGATTGTTCACTATCTGAGAGCAACAGATATTTGGAAGGAAAATTCTTGAATTTTGTCTTTTTGTGCTTTAAATGCTTCACTATTTCATTATTTGAGGGGCTATTGGTTTTGTAGAGTTATTTTGTGTCAATAATAAATACAGAGGACATCACTGACATCTTTACTTAGAGAAAACTTATGGATGTTACACTTACAAATTCCTAGCATATCTGAAAGATGGGCTCTGAAAATAATTTTTGATATGTTTTTTTTAATACACAAATCCAGTAACAAAGGAGAACTAATGAAGTTGTTTCAAATAAAAGGAGAATTGGAAAAGTGTTACTAGTAAACATTCACTAATAAAGTATTCATAGAGACAGCTGTTCTAAGGACAAAGGTCTGTTTAAAGGATTCTACCAATGCATGCAGCTCAACAAACTTGTACTCTGAAGAATAACAGAAATTATATCTAGAGCAAGATTCTGTTAACAGAATTAAAAAGAAATAGCATAAAAGAGTGAATAAAGAATATCAGTATTAAATGGCTTAGTGGCCAGAAAATTACCAGGATGTTTAATCTGCAATATGAATGAGTGAAACGCTTTTACTAAACTTGCCTCAAAGTTTGTAGCCAGGCTTCTCCCAGAACAGTTTCTAACTTTCAGTGCTAAGGACTGTGATTGGCGAGACAGGACCTGCTGGACTCAGTGTTGAAACTGTATTGTGTATAACCTTCTACTTAAAGAAGGAAAACACAACTGCCTTTAAATGTTTTCGCAGATTCCAAAAACTCACACTGATTCTTAGTGTAAAATGCGTCCCCTTAAAACTAGGTTGTTTTGCGTACCCTTTGCAGAGGCAAGATGTTGCGTATGAAGATATTGTCACAGATCTTGCAAATATAATTCTATTTGACATTCTATGGCATTCTGGCACAGTTACTGTGTGTGCTGCCAAGTATTCTATTCAGAGCTGTTCTGTGAGTTTGGAAAGGGGAGATAATTCCCTGGGTATATGAAGATAATGCAATAGCTGGCAGGTGGCAACTGGCATTGCCCATTCAGATTGTCAAGGGAACAGGTCTAAGAGACATGGGTATACTGAAAATTCTAGCAAGATCTTACTGTGGTCAGTATTTTGGTGCAGTCTTTTTCAAAATATATTTTTATTGATTTCAGAGAAGAAGGGAGAGGAGGAGAGAAAGACAAAAATATCTATGATGAGAGAGAAACATTGATAAGCTGCCTCCTAAACACCCCCTCTGGGGACCAAGCTCACAACCCAGGCATGAACCATGACCTCCTGATTCATAGGTCAATGCTTAATCACTGAGCCACACCAGCCAGGCTGGTGTAGTCTTTATATCTAGGCTCTAATTCTAAAATTTAAAGTATAAAACCTCAATTTTTTTCAGTTCATCCAGAGTTTACCAGGTTTTGGGAACTGACCACCCCATCTTTCCCACCATGAACAGAACTCACCAAAGTCTGATGTGTGTAATTTACAATGAAAGGCATGCTTTCCTCTTTCTAAGAACCAGAATTTTTTAAATTGTATTTATTTCTATTCATTTAAGTATAATTGCCACTTTCTCTAGCTCACTCTTCCTCATTAAGGCATATGAGGAATGCCTGGCCAGTGTGACTCAGTGGTTGAGCATCGACCTAGGAACCAGGAGGTCATGTTCGATTCCAAGTCAGGGCACATGCCAGGGTTATGGGCTCATTCCCCAGTGGGGAGCATGTAGGAGGCAGCCAATCAATGATTCTCTGTCATCATTGATGTTTCTATCTCTATCCTTTTCCCTTCCTTTCTGAAATCAATAAAAATATATTAAAAAGATACCTGAGGAACTAAATTACTTACCAGGATCTTTCTTATTGAGCAGAAAGAATTGAGGGGCAAGAAATCTGATATTTTCTCAGGGATATTTTCTCTGACCACTGGCAATGACTGATAGGATCCTGCTCTACCAGGAAAGGTTACTTCTTCATTTATTAGAATTATCTTTAAGATACAATCTTTGTGCCCTTTGGGTAATGCTGAACCAAAACTGATAAATTATTATCTTCTAGTTTTACTTTTTATAGACATCATTTGGAAATAATCCTGCAAAACATAACTTCAAACTGATTACAACATTTATGTTTACTACTATTTATACAAATACTTATTTCTTGCAAAATGATGTTTCCTTTCCCTCCAAAAACAAGGTAATATTGTCAATCAAAATCACAATACTTGGTAATGAATAAGTCAAAAACTTAAAGTATAAAAATTGGTAAATTCTAAAATAATCCTCTGGGTACAAGGTAGAACAGGTTTTAAAGTTGCTTAGGTAGGCGGGGATAAGAGCAAAATGACTTAAGGAGATAATTCATTTTATGGCAGAGGGTTGAACAGTCAGATTCAAGAGGTTATGTGCCTTTTGGATTCGTGGCCATATTTTTCTCACATCTTTTGACCCTCATAAATGCTAGTAAGACTGAATGTTTGTGTTCCATATTGGAGCTTAACCCCAAATGTGATAGTATTTGGAGGTGGGGGCTTTGGGAAGCAATGAGGTTGAGATGATGATGTGAGGGTGAGGCCCCCATGATGGGATTCATGTCCCTATGAGAAGAGAGACTAATGCTTATGCTATATGCACACTAGGAAGAGGTCTTGTGAGCACATAGCAAGATGGTGGCTGCCTACATGACAAGAGAAGAGGCTTCAGAATAAAATCTTAAACTCCCAGCCTCCAGCACTATGGGCAATAAACTTTTATTGTTCAAGCCTCCCAGTCTATAACATTTCGCTATGGCAGCCTGAACAGAGTCAGACAAATGCCACTGCATTAAGATCACACACATTGTTCCATCCACCTTCCCTGTGTAGGTTTTGCAACATTTTTTCGTTGTTGTTGTTGGCCTATCTGGAATAAGAAGATCAATTCTTAACCACTCTGCCTTGGCATGGTGTGTTGGGGGAGGGTGATGCTTAAATTCACCAGCAAGTAACTGTGTAAGTGTCTTTAATGGCATCTTGGAAATCTTCCAAGAAGAAGCATAAATGCCCTGGGTTCATTCATAGGTCATAATTTGACTCCAGGGTTTTTAAAAAGAAATATGTATTTATATTCAGATTGATGGTCTTGCATCTTTAACCCTAACTAAATAGTTTGGAACAACGTACAGGCAACTAAAATTCCTGTGGTGGATACAGTTTCTGAAAGCCTCTTTGAGCTTGCCACTCTCAGGGGCTTCATGTAGTAAACTGCTGGCTCTATGGAAATTCACCAACAAGAACAACCCACAGAAACCTCTGTGGGACCCTGTGCTACAGCTGGAACTGAGATTATTATTTCTATAATCTCCTGATTAGCTTTTGTCCATGTTTGTTTCCCAAACTGTGCCAGGCATTTTTCGGGTTTCTTTACCTACTTAATGTCCAAAGCAAGCCTCTGCAGTAGGTAGTATTTATACTACTTTATAGCTTAGAATATCCTTACTTTCCAAAGATATGCATCCAGTGTATGGTAAAGCCAAGATGGGAATCCTAATCTTCCCATTTTATTTCTATTCTGTCTCACCAAATCCAGAGGTTTCTAAAATCAATCAAAGATTTAAAACACTAAAAAAGTAGCTGACTGAATATGTATTTTAAAAGGATCCATTCATTCCAAGAGTTACCTTGGTACTTCTAATTAACAAGAAAATCTTCCCAGGAAATAAGTTTCTTTTCTCTACCTACTGATCTGGAACTGCTTGAAAAGACACCCATAAAAAGAGTGGAGGAAATTTTGGTGGGGAAGTGGGTGTATTTTAGTACCCAAGAAAACCCAACAAATAGTACTAGAAAGAGTTGCTTGAATCTGTCATTGACCTCAGAAAAAGATAGCAATAGATCTCTACATCTATCTCAAAAGACCACTCTTTACATTTTTGAAAGTCCTGAAGTTTTCTTAAAGTTACTTCAAAGCTTTCAGCATGGTAAGCATATGGTATAGCACATGCTGTTGACATCCTTTTTAGAAATTAAATTGTGGTTGCTAGCTTTCCGCATGCCCCCCAATGTTTCAGCTCTCTGAGAATCCTTCTATCCCATCTTTATCTCAAAAGCAGTAGCACATGATATTTGTTTGGGGGCACTTTTTCAAATGTGTGGAAACATTTTGGACTGCAGCTGATTCTTGGGATGAGCCAATAAACCAAACTAACACCTTAAAACTTTTTATGGCTGTGTAACATTCATTCATAAAAATTCATGAATCTGACATTTAAATTCTATCTAAATACACATTTTTCTGCTCTTCTTCTCTCTAGCTCCCCTTCACACTGCCTTGTTCTCTTTCCCCACTAACTTTCCCCTCTCCCCCATGAGAAATCTGCTTCTATCTTCCCAAACAGCAGTATATAGAATATAAAGCAAACCACACAAGATAGGTCATGGGTTGATTCCTAGTCAGGACATGTGCCTGGTTGCAGGCTTGATCCACAGTAGGGGAAGTGTAGGAGGAAGCCAATCGATGAGTCTCTCTCATCATTGATGTTTCTATCTCTTTCTCCCACTCCCTTCCTCTTTCTACAATCAATAGAAACACTGCCTGGCCGGTGTGGCTCCTGGGTTGAGTGACAACCTATGAATCAGGAGGTCATGGTTCAATTCCAAGTTGGGACATATGTCTGGGTTGTGGGCTTGATCCCCAGTGTGGGGCATGCAGGAGGTAGCTGATCAATGATTCTCTGTCATCATTGATGTTTCTAGCTATCTCTCTCCCACCCTTCCTCTCTAAAATCAATAAAAATATTTTTAAAGTGATTGCTTCAGAATGGGCATGTGACTTAAGCCAGGACAATGAAAGCCATACCTGGGAGTTTGCCTGGAGACACTGGGAACATGCTGTTCTTTTTCTTTGGGGGATCAAATGCATGCCTGGGACTACTGATATACATCCTTGACACCACACTGGGAAAAAAAAAATTGCTGAGAACTGAGTTAACATAGAGGAGAGCAGCATCAAATAGAGAAATAGAGTTAATCCAATGCCATTGCTTCAAATTTGGATTCAGCCATTCATGAAGGCAAACATACTTTCAACTTCCCAGTCATCAATACTCCTTTTCTTCCCCTTCATATTACTCTGTCAGTTATATCAAAAAGACTTCTGACTAGTGCAATAGTTGTACCGACATTTTGCTTGTAACAAAGCCAGAAATCTAATACAAAATATAACCCTTTCTAATACCTACAGCTCTTTTAGAAATGAAATGTATTATTTGTTAAGTTCAAAATAACTTTGTTAAGTATCTATTCACACAAAGAGTTATCCTGTACTTGAGAATCTGCTCCAGATGAAGAATGATCCTTCCTTTCCAGGCCTAACTACACTTTTATTTATTAAATTATTTTCAAACAGAAATCTCAGGACACTAAGAAAACTGCCCCCAAACAGGACAGAGGGTTTTTACATGCCCTTTTATTTCATATTAATCCTTTTGTATCACTTTTAGCATTCAGCCCACTGACTAAAGGTGGAATGTCAATTATTCAGGCAACCTGAACCCCAAACTGGATTGAGCATCCATGTTGTGGACAAATAAGATTGGTAGGGTGTCTGAAGCTTACAGCTGAACTCCTCCAGAAAATTTTCTGAGTCATTTCTACAGCCAGGTAAGAGGTGCCCTGACCTTTAACTACATTCTCTGAAATTGAGAGAAGATGAATTCTACCCATAAACTCTCCTGAATTTAATCCCATCAAAACCTTGTTTGGTTGAAGTCCTCATTAGAGGAATCCAATTTGATCTTACACAAAGGGACTCGCTTCTCCTAAATAAATGAAGGCAGTCATTTGAATCCTCCTCAGAATCACTTGGGGCATATGTTGTTGTTTTTAACCCTGTCAAAAATTCATTTGTCAAAATGACAACTCTTTATTTGAGAAGGGAGAAGATTTCTTTGTTTTTGTTTGTGGATTGTTTTTATTTTTAAATAATTTTAAACTTATAAAAAGTTGCAAAAACAGTACAGAGAGGTCCCCTGTACCTTCACCAGCTTCCCTGAATGACCAAACCAGGAAGTTGACATCAGTACAATACTATTAACTAAACTACAGACCTTACTCAACTTTATCAGTTGGTACATGTACTCATTTCACCCAAGGTATTTTTTTAAAAACATAGATCTGCTCCCACCTCAGATTCTGTTACAGTTGGTTTGGGAAGGAGCCTGAGCATGATTATTTTACAAAAATTTCCTCACATGACTTTGCAGCCAGGGTTGGGGACCACTGGGTTAGAGAGAGACACATATGTACAATCATATAAGCGAGCAAAATTCCCAACCGAAGGAATGGAATTAGGATGTTATTTATTTTATCTCAGAAAAATCAGACAGAGGGAATCCAAGATGGCGGCATAGGTAAACACTTACACTGCTGTCTCACACAACAATTTCAAAACTACAACTAAAAGACAGAACGGACATCATCCAGAACCACAGGAAAGCTGGCTGAGTGGAAGTTCTACAACTAGAAGGAAAGAGAGGGGCTCACAGAGACCCAGAGGAGCTGCAAAAAGCTGAGGTACGGAGACGCGTACGCTGAGAGAGCAGGTGCCGGAGTACCGGGCTGGCTTTCTCTGGCGGGAGGGAAACGGAGACTCCCAATGGCATTGGACCCCTTATCCTACGACACTAAACCCCAGATCCAGCCGAAACTCATACGGGGGGAGTTTGGACTGTGAAAAGGGAGAGGTGCACGGAAATTTAGGGGAGTCGCAGAAGATCAGGTCCGGTCTCGCACGCGCACAGTGCTGCGCGGAGGACAGACTGCTGATTGTGCCACTGGCTTTCGCGACTGGGCGGGAGACAGACCCTCCCAACTGTGCCACTTCTGAGTCCACTGGGCCCCTGTTTCGGGCAAAACCCTGGGGACCTAGACTCGTGTGGTCCTGGTGCGCAGGGGAGCTGGAAAGGCAGCGGTTAGAGGCACCGCGGGTGCGCACGCACACAAGGACCCCTCCAGCCATTACCCAGTCACGTGAGACTCAGGGGCCATGGAGGGCGGGGCCGACTGGAAGGCATAAGCTCTGAGACTCCACCCCTCCCAAGCTCAACAGAGGCTTCTGCGGCTTTGCGTCTGCTATCATAAGGCTGAATCCAACACAGAAGTTTCCCCAGCATAGGGAAAATGCCGAGACAAGGGAAGGGATCACAAACAAAAGAAATGGAGGAAAAAAAACGACTGGATATAGAGTTCAAAACCACACTTATAAGGTTTTTCAAGAATATGCTAGAAAAGATGAATAAATTTAGTGAGACCCAAGAGGAGATGAAAAAGGACCAAATAGAAATTAAACATACACTGACTGAAATAAAAAATATTATACAGAGTCCTAACAGCAGACTAGAGAAAGGCAAGAATCAAGTAAAAAATTTGAAATATAAAGAAGCAGACAACATTCAACTGGAAAAGCAAGAAGAGAAAAGAATCCAAAAATGTGAACATAATGTAAGGAGACTCTGGGACAGCTTTAAGCGTACCAACATCAGAATTGTGGGGGTGCCAGAAGAAGAGAGAGAGCAAGATACTGAAAACCTATTTAAAGAAATAATGACTGAAAACTTCCCACATCTGGTAAAAGAAATAGACTTACAAGTCCAGGAAGCACACAGAACCCCATATAAAAGGAATCCAAAGAGGACCACACCGAGACACATCATAATTAAAATACCAAGAGCAAAAGAGAAAAAGAGAATATTAAAAGCAGCAAGAGAAAAACAGTTTATTACCTACAAGGGAGCACCCATACGACTGTCAGCTGATTTCTCAACAGAAACAATGCAGGCCAGATGGGAGTGGCAAGAAATATTCAACGTGATGAAAAGCAAGAACCTACAACCAAGAATAATCTATCCAGCAAAGCTAACATTCAGAATTGAAGGGCAGATAAAGAGCTTCACAGATAAGAAAAAGCTAAAGGAGTTCATCAACTCCAAACCAGAATTATATGAAATGCTGAAAGGTACTCTTTTAGAAGAGGAAGAAGAAAAAGATTAAGAGCTGTGAAGGGACCTAACTAGTTTGGCTCAGTGGATAGAGCGCCAGCATGTGGACACAAGAGCCCCAGGTTGGATTCCGGTCAAGGGCATGCACTTGGTTACAGGCACATCCCCATTGGGGGATGTGCAGGAGGCAGCTGATGGATATTTCTCTCTCATCGATGTTTCTAATTCTCTATCCCTCTTCCTTCCTCTCTGTAAAAAACCAATAAAATATATTTAAAAAAAGAAAAAAAGCTGTGAAGGTAAAAAAAAAAAAAAGAAAAAGAAAAATCAGACAGAAATTTTACAATGTGTGCAGTGACATTTGTCCTGTGCGTGTAGGCCCTCCATGATCTAAGAACCAAGATAGTAAATCAAGGACATGCCTCCCCTTGAGAAGGAAAAAAATCACTTCATGGCAAAGCAATGACAGTCAAACCTTAAAGGTGAAGACATTCTCAAGAGTTTCCCTTTGACATCACTATCTGATATCACCACAGGCAGAGTGAACTGGACCAAAAGTCAACAGTAAAATGGACTCTTTCCTAAGAATCTGAAGTCATACAAAGAGGTGACTGTAATTATTAAAAAAAAAAAAAAAAAACAAAGCTCGGGATCTATAGCATGGTCATTTTAGCCGTAAGGATTTGGCACCAGGAACAGACACGTGGAGAGAAGCTGCCTGCATTTCTGTTCATTTCCCAGCTTCTGGCCCAGGTCTTCCTTAGGGCCCAGCTGCACTTTTAACTTTGAGTTTCATTTATCATCCTACATCTTTTTAAGAAAAATATTTTCATGTTTGATCAAGTTGGTATCTAATGCTTCAGCCAAAAAGCACAGGCTAATATATGGAATTTTGCAGTGCTGAATTGATTACCATTTCTCAAATACCATCCATTTCATGATTCTGTGCCTTTTCTTTGCCCAAGCTCCCTACTCTGGGCTGGAATTCAGCTATTCAAGGGGAAGGAGCCATGTTTACTGATCTCTAATTTCCTAGTGTCAGAAACAAAGCAGGGGCTCACATACTGTGGTAGACAGAAAAATGTCCTCCCAAAGATGTCCATATTATAATCCCCAGAACTTTGTGAATATGTTTCTTACTTGGCAACAGGGACTTTCCAGGTGTGATTAAATTAAGGATATTGAGGTGGGGAGATTATCCCAGGTTACCTGCATGGGGCCCCAATATAATCACAACGGTCCTTATAAAAGAGAGGCAAGCTGTTGAAGGAAAGTGAGAAAAAAGGAAAAGTGACCACAAAACCAGCTGTCAGGGATAGAAAAAGGCCCTTGCTGAAATCGGTTTGGCTCAGTGGATAGAGCATCAGTCTGCGGACTGAAAGGTCCCAGGTTCAGTTCCAGTAGAGGGCATATACCTTTGTTGCGGGCACATCCCCAGTAGGGGGCATGCAAGAGGCAGCTGATCAATGTCTCTCTTTCATCAATGTTTCTAACTCTCTATCCCTCTCCCTTCCTCTCTGTAAAAAAATCAATAAAATATATTTTTAAAAAAAAAAGAAAAGAAAAAGAAAAAGGCCCTAAGCCAAGGAATGCAATTGACCTCTGGAAGCAAAAAAGGGCAAGGAAACGGCTTCTTCCCTGAAGCTTTCCAGCAGAAACGCAGCCTTTCCAACACCTTGACTTTATAGACTTCTGACCACCAAAATTATAAAAGAGTAAATGTGTATTATTTTAAACCATTAGTTTGTCGTCATTTGTTGCAACTGGGAAACTAATATGCTACTATCACTGACTGGTTGATTGGTTGAATGAATGCACATGCAATGCTTTCTGTTGAGTATTTTCCTGCTTTTATGCTGGGTATAAACTGAGCTACCAAGGTGTAGATAGCAGCCAGACTACTGGCTTCCTACCTGAGTCTCAATAGCTGGAGTCTCACCGCGTTCAGCTAACCCTTCACCACCTGCAAAGAGCCAGTGGGCTGCCCTTTGGAGTAGGAAAGTGGCAGGCTACAAAATCAATATGAGCTCTTTCTCTTGAGCCACAGGATAGAAAGAGGTCAAATTGTGCTTATCTCTGAGAGGAGGGATTTCAGACACTTGTTACTTTTATATAATGCTTCTCTGTGTTGTTATAACTTTTTACACTAAATGCACATTTTTATGAGAAAAATAAATAATAAAATAATTTTCATTCCAGGAAAAAAAAAATATCCTGTTACTCAGGCTTTCAAAATGTAATTCTAGTCTGACTGGTGTGGCTCAAGGGGTTGAGTGTCAACTTAAGAACTGGGATGTCATAGTTCAATTCCTAGTCAGGGCATATGCCTGAGTTTCAGGCTTGATCCTAGTAAGAGGCAAGCAGGAGGCAGCCTCAATGATTTTCTGATCATTGATATTTCTATCTCTCTCTCTCCCTTCGTCTCTGAAATCAATCCCTAGTGGTTGCTGGCTACTGGCTGCCAGCCACATCATTCCCTTCCTTTCCTAGGCCAGCCCTGCCCACCGGTTAAACTCTCAGATGAATTCACAATCGAGGGGACAATTTGCATACTATGCTTTTATTATATAGGATACAAAATGCAATTCCACATTCAATGACAGTTTTATTTCCGGAACACAAGGAAACAGTTTACGAGAACCATCTTGTTTTCAAAGAGGCCTTCTATTAAGACAAAAAGTTATATGGAATTAGGCTGGTTTTTTTCTCTATCTTCTGATTGAGGTCAGCACCACTGTCAAATGACAGATCTACATGTTGTAAGTAGAACAACAAACAGATCTTAACAATATGATGCAGAATTCTAGCCTTACCACGGATACCTTAGCATTATTTGCTTATTAGTTATTTCAGGAGTTGGCAGACATTTTCTGCAAAGGGAAGATAGTGAGTATTTAGGCTTTACAGGAAATACAATCCCTGTCAAAACTACTCAACTCCATCATTGTAGTGTGAAGGCAACCATCTACAATATGTAAACAGTATTCCATAAAACCTTATTTATAGATACTGAAGATTGTATGACACATATTTTTCATGTGTCATGAAAATAGCATTTATCTCTTGATTTTTTTAAACAATTTAAAAATGAAAAGGAATTCTTAACTTACGGACTATAGAGAAACAGACAATAGGAAGATGGATTTGTTCCATAAACCATACTTTATATTTTTTTACAAAAAATTCAAAAGTGAGAGGAAACCAAGATGGTGGCATAGATGAACACCTAAACTGCTGCCTCACACAACAATTTCAAAAATACAACTAAAAGACAGAATGGACATCATCCAGAATCACAGGAAAACTGGATGAGTGGAAATTCTACAACTAGAAGGAAAGAGAGGGGCTCACGGAAACTCAGAGGAGCTGCAAAACGCTGAGGTATAGAGACACGCATGTGGAGAGGACAGGTGGTGGAGTGCCTGGCTGGCTTCCTCTAGCAGGAGGGAGACAGAAACTCCTGACTGCACTGAACCCCTTATCCAACTGCACTGAACCCCAGTTCCAGGTATGACTCATACGGGGAGAGTCTGGACTGTTGAAAAAAGGGAAGAGTGCACAGAAACTCAGGGGAGCCATGAGAGGCAGAGGTCTGGAGGCGCACGCGCCAGTGCTCGCAGAGAGAACTGACTGCTGAGTGTGCCGCTGGCTTTCTCTAACAGGAGGAAGACTGAACCTCCCAACTGTGCTGAATTCCACTTCCAACTGCACTGAACCCCAGTTTTAGGCAAGACCCTGCAGACCCAGACTCATATGGGTCCCCAGAGTGCACAGAAACTCAGGAGAGATATGAAAAACAGAGGTCTGGAGGCATGCAAGTGTGAGTGCGCACATAGAGGGCTACAGTGATTACCAAGGGACATTGAGACCCAGGGGCTGCGTAGGGCAGGGCCGATGGGAAGCCAAGGCTGTCTGCTCAGCCCTGAGACTCTCCCTCATCCAAGCTAGGTCCAGAGGCTTTTGCAATTTTGCAAGTCTTGTGTCATAAGGCTGACTCCAGCACAGAAGTTCTCCCAGCATAGACACAGCTGATCCTCACAACCAATTGGCCTAGAGGTCAATTCTCCCCAGTGAAACAAACAACAATCAAAACTTAACTACAACAAGGCTGTACACACAGTCCACAAAGGGGTGCACCAAGAGAGTCTACCTCAGGTAACTGGGGAGGCAGAGCTACTGGGCCATATAGGACACCTACCACACAAAGCTACTCTACCAACTCAGGGAAGAAGCAAAAATGTGGAGACAAAGGAACAGATCACAAACAAAAGAAATGAAGGAAAACAAAGAACTGGTTATAAGGTTTTTCAAAAATTTCCTAGAAAAGATGGATAAATTTAGTGAGACTCAAGAGGAGATGAAAAAGAACCAATTAGAAATTAAACATACACTGGCTGAAATAAAAATATTATACATAGACCAAACAGCAGACTAGAGGAACACATGAATCAAGTCAAAAATTTGAAATACAAAGAAGCAGAAAACACTCAACTGAAAAAGCAAAAAAAAAAAAAAAAAAAGAATCCAAAAATTTGAAGATAATGTAAGGAGCCTCTGGGACAACCTCAAGCGTACCAACATCAGAATTAAGGGGGTGCCAGAAGAAGAGAGAGAGCAAGATACTGAAAACCTACTTGAAGAAACAATGACTGAAAACTTCCCCCACCTGATGGAAGAAATAGACTTACAAGTCCAGGAACCGCACAAAACCCCAAATAAAAGGAATCCAAAGAGGACCACACCAAGACACATCATAATTAAAATACCAAGAGCAAAAGACAAAGAGAGAATATTAAAAGCAGCAAGAGAAGAACAGTTAATTACCTACAAGGGAGCACCCATATGATTGTCAGCTGATTTCTCAACAGAAACTATGCAGGCCAGATGGGAGTGGCAAGAAATAATCAAAGTGGTGAATAGCAAGAACCTACACACAAGATTACTCTACCCAGCAAAACTATCATTGAGAATTGAAGGGCGGATGAAGAGCTGCAAAATAAGAAAAAGTTAAAGGAGTTCATCAACACCAAACCAGTATTATATGAAATGCTAAAAGGTACTCTTTAGGAAGAGGAAAAAGAAGAAAAAGGTAAAGATAAAAATTAGAAACAACTAATACAAATCTATCAACAAGTGAATCTAAAAATCAAGTGAATTAAAAATATGATGAACAGAATAAACTGATGAATATAATAGAATCAAGGGCATAGAAAGGGAGTGGACTGACAATTCTCAGGGGGAAAGGAATGAGGGGGTGTGGGGAGAAATTGGATAAAATTTGTACACCTATGGATGAGGACAATGGGGAGAGGTAAGGTCAGAGGGAGGGGTGGGAGCCGGGTAGAGGGGATCTATGAGGGGGAAAAAGAGGAACAATTGTAAAGTCTTAACAATAAAGATTTATTAAATTTTAAAAAAAAAGAATTTAAGCCAAAACCGGTTTGTCTCAGTGGATAGAGCGTTGGCCTGTGGACGAAAGGGTCCCAGGTTGGATTCAGGTCAAAGGCATGTACCTTGGTTAGGGGGCATGCAGGAGGCAGCTGATCAATGTTTCTCTCTCATGGATGTTTCTGACTCTCTATCCTTCTCCCCTCTTCTCTGTAGAAAAATCAATAAAATATATTTTTTAAAAAAGGATTCAAAAGCATAATTGTTACTCTCGATTAACATGTAATATGAATGTTCCCTTATAAAAATACAGCTCAATTGTTTTTAGAAATACAAAGTAAAGCTATTGCTTTAAGTTGTTATGGTACATAAACTAAGATTAACGCTAAATATTTAGAATCCTTACCTGGTTAGAAGTTATCGATTGCTACTTCTGGTGGTCTGGCACAGCATACATATACAGAACTTGGAATTTGCCACTCCATCCTAACAAATAAAAATCTGCACAGACTGGTTCCTAGGATCTATTTACAAGTGAGAATGCAGGAAAAACTGCTACTTCCAAATTTGAAGGGACAGGAGAATACAGGGAGTCACGGCTCACTGAAGAGACTCTGAAGGGAAAACCTTGGGAATCAGTGCCAGGGAGAGAAAACTTGAACTGTAATTGACCTCTAGATCGTTCTGTTTTTCTTAACAAAGACTGCCCTCAGGAGAAACTAGTTAACCAGAGCCTAATCGGGTATTATCAGAACCAACAGACCTAGAAGAAGGGAACCTCCCAACTGCAGTCAGCTGCAGCCTTTTCACAGTAGCCATCCCTTTCTACCCAAGTAGAGAAAGTAAACAAACAAATAAAAAACACAGAGAAACACTTGTGAAGTTCACAGTCCAAAGCCACAGGCTCATTAAAAGACTGAGACCTCATTAGGACTATAAAACATTTTACTTCCTCCCCACTCGCCAACACATTACTAAAGGCCTATTTACAGCAGTTCTTCTTACCCAGCACATCATGTTCCGCTATCAGGAAAAAATCGTAAGACACACTAAAGTGCAAAAAAAAAAAAAAAAAAAACCCACAATATGAACAGACACAGGAAGCATCAGGAACAAACATGAAGGGCTGTTGGAATTATCAGATTGCAAATTTAAAATAATCATTATTAATATGCTAAGGACTCTAATGGATAAAGTAGACAGCATACAAGAACAGATTGGCAATGTAAGCAGAAAGATTGAAATCCTAAGAAAGAACCAAAAGAAGAGCTAGAGATCAAAACTGTTAACAAAATGAAGAGTTCCTTTACAGAACTTGTTACTAGACTAGACATGGTTGAGAAAAGAAGCTTGAAGCTTAAGGATATGTCAACAGAAACTTCCAAAACTATAAAGAAAAAAGAACAGAGCAAAGACTGGAACAAACTAAAGAGGATATTCAAGGACTGTGGGATAGCTACAAAATGTATAAAAGATGCATCCTGTCTTTTTGGTATGGCTCAGTGACTTATGAACCAGGAGGTCACGGTTCAGTTCAGTTCCTGGACAGAGCACATGTTTAGTTCATGGGCTCAATCCCCAATCAGGGGTGTGCAGGAGACAGTTGATCAATGATTCTCTCTCATCATTGATGTTCCTATCTCTCTCTTTCCCTCTCCTTTCCTCTCTGAAATCAATAAAAAAAATTAAATTAAATTAAATAGAGTGATGCATCCCAAGAATACTAAGAGAAGAGAAAAATGAAAAGAATACATATTTGAAGCAATAATAGCTGAAAATTTTTTCACATTAATGTCAGATACCAAACCACAGATTCAGAAATCTCAGAGAACACTAAGCAGAATAAATGCAGAAACAAAGCAAACAAATAAAACCTACACCTAAACATATCCTTTTCAAACCACAGGAAATCAAAATAAAGAAAGAAGCCAGAGATTTAAAAAAATACCTTATCTATAGGGGAACAAAGGTAAGAATGAGACTTGTCTTCTCCTCACAACATGCAAGCAAGAAGAGAGTGGAATTAAATATTTAAAATGTTGAGAGAGGAGAGGAGAACCAAGATGGCAGCATAAGATATACACCTATATGTGCTGTCTCTCGCGACCACACCAAAACTACAACTAAAAGACAAAACAACTATCCCCAAAACCACGGGAAAGCTGTCAGAGTGGAAGTTCTACAACTAGAAGAAAAGAAAAAAGTGCATTCAGACCTGGTAGGACTTGCAGAGGCTCAGAAAGGCAAAGGTACAGAGACGTGTGCAAATCGGGCTGGGCTGGCTTGGGCTGTTGTTTTTCAATTGGGAGGGAGTTACAAGTTCCCAACTCTCTGAACTCCAGTTTCTGGTGATATTCTGGAGACCCAGATTCATACAGGGAGAAACTGGATTGTCTGCCATCTGTCTGAAAGGGAGGGTGGCTCTCTCGCAGAGCTGTGTACTGCAATCTTTTTTTACTGCACTGGGGTTCAGGGCACAGGACACTGAACAGAACGCTGCAGAGTGGGCTGACTGGCAGCCATTGCTGTTTGCCACGCCCTAGCCTAGTGACTTCCGGAGACCCTGTCCCCCCAATTTACAAACCCACCCAGCTGTGCAGCAACTTTTGCATATGAATGGCCTGCCCTCTGGCAACTTAACCTAACAAATTGCAACTGGGTCAGACAACTCCAAAACTTCCAAACTCCAAGCAAAGAAGAGAAATCTGCAGAGCTCCCTATAGCTCCTGCTGAGTGACCTCAGACACTAGCTGACTTGCACCTTCATGGAGATCCAAGAACCAGTGTACCTAGAGGTCAGTGTGAGACGACACCAGATTTCAACTCCTCACATACATAAGTGACACATTCAAAAGGCAGACTCGGTGAGCACCAAAGCCCCACTGAAGCAAGTCCTGCCCCATAGGGGTGTCTCCAGCACAGAAGTTCTTCCATTGTAGACACAGCTAATCCTCACAGTCAATTGTCCTGGAGGTCAATTCCTCCCAGTGTACCAATAGCAATCAAGTTTAACTACAACAAAACTGTGAACCCAGCCCATAAAGGGGTGCACCAAGAGTGTCTACCTCAGGTGATTGGGGAGGTGGAGCTACTGGGCCCTAAAGAACAACTAGCACACAAAGCCACTCCATCAACATAGAGAAGCAGCCAAAATGCGGAGACCAAGAAACATGTCACAAATGAAAAAAATGGAGGAAAGCAAATGACTGAACATAAAGTTCTAAACCACATTTATAAGTGTATGCAAGCATCTTATATAAACTGCCAAGAAACTTAGTGAGACCTTTAAGAATCTTAATAAGAATCCAAAAAAATGGAAAAGGACCAGTCAGAAATTAAGCATGCACTGTCTGAAATAAATAATAATATACAGAAATCCAATAGCAAACTAGAATCAAATCAAAGATCCGAAATATGAAGAAGCAAAAAACACTCTAACAGAAAAACAAAAAGAGAAAAGAGTCCAAAAATGTGGAGATAGTGTAAGGAGCCTCTGGGACAACTTCAAGCGTACCAACATCAGAATTAAGGGTGTGCCAGAAGAAAACCTATTTGAAGAAATAATGACTAAAAACTTTCCCTACCTGGTGAAAGGAATGGACTTACACATCCAGAAAGTACACAGAACCCCAAACAAAAGGAATCCAAAGAGGACCACACCGAGACACATCAAAATTAAAATGTCAAGAGCAAAAGACAAAGAGAGAATCTTGAAAGCAGCAAGAGAAAAACAATTAGTTACCCACAAGGAAGTGCCCATATGACTGTCAGCTGATTTCTCAATAGAAACTATGCAGGCCAGAAGGGAGTGGCAGGAAATATTCAAAGTGATGAATAGCAAGAACCTACAACCAAGAGTGCTCTACCCAGCAAAGGTATCATTCAGAATTGAAGGTCATATAAAGAGCTTTACAGACAAGAAAAAGCTAGAGGAGTTCATCACCACCAAACCAGGATTATATGAAATGCTGAAGGGTTTTCTTGAAGAAGAAGAAGAAGAAGAAGAAGAAGAAGAAGAAGAAGAAGAAGA